>JADRCD010208289.1:0-11490 GCA_019843815.1 Montemys delectorum | reverse complement strand
AATCAGCAATTTTAAAAAATAGATTACAGAAATGGTCACAGGCTAATCTCATAGTGACTACTCCTTAGTTGAGTCTACTTCTTCCCAAGTGTTTCATGGTGACAACTAAAGCCAGCTATGACAGACAAAAGGACATGATAACTACTTGGAGAATCAGAGAGATAGAGGATTCACAAGGGTGGAAGTTTACATGAACAGTTTTGATACTGTATTTGATTCAGGTTTGTGTTGTATACCTGGTTCTGCATAGGATACATTTTTATTGGGTTACATTACTCTGGATGCCTTTTGATGTGCTGAAACAAAAAATGTCACATGAAAATATTATATTGCCTTATGTAATGATTTTAATCATAGTATTATAAATTCATACAAATTATCATTCATTTGTTAGAGAATGTGTTGAAGTTATGTCAAAACTTTAACCACATTTGAGACTTTTGAGGTTTCTACTTGTAGGGTAATCTACCTCCTTTGAATTCAGAATAATGACACTTTTATGAATGTTAAAAATTGACAACTGATTCTAAAATATTACAGAAGCAGATCCACACAGACAAGTTTCTTAACTGATGCTAGTTTTTTAAAGAAGAGTACATTTCTCATCATAGTCTTCCTAGATTCAAAGACCCCAGTCTCACACTGTCCTTAAGAACATCACTAGAAAAAGAACACACATGGTATGCATTCTCTGATAAGTGGTTAGCCCAGAAGTTTGTAATACAGGAAGAACAACCCACAAACCACAAGAAACCTAAGAAGAAGGAAGACCAAAAGGTGGACATTTCATTCCTTCTTAAAAGGGGGGACCAAATACCCATGGAAGGAGTTGCAGAGATTAACTATGGAGCAGAGACTGAAGGAAGGACAAACCAGCCTAAATATAGCTATCTCCTGAGAGGCTCTGACAATACCTGACTAATGCAGATGTAGAGGCTCACAGCCATTCATTGAACTGAGTACACGATCCACAATGAAGGAGTTAGAGAAAGGATCTATGGAGCTGAAGGGTTTGCAGCCCCTTAGGATGAACAACAATATGAACTAACTAGTACCCTCAGAGCTCCCAGGGACCCAACCACCAACCAAGTACTATACATGGTAGGACTGAATGTTTTGGCAGCATGTGTATAGTAGAGGATTGCAAATTCAATCATCAATATGAGGAGAGGACCTCAGCCTTGTGAAGGTTTTGTGCCCCAGTGTAGGGGAATGCCAGGGCCAATAAGTGGGAGAGGGTGGGGTGGCAGGCATGGGGAGGGGGGAGGCAACAGGGGTTTGTTCTTGTTGTTTTTGTTTGTTTGTTTTTTGAAGGGGAAACTGGGAAAGGAGAAATTTACATGTAAATAAAGAAAATATCTAATATTAAAAAGAAGAAGCCAGAAAAAAAAAATCACCAGAGAAAGCTGAACACTGGCAGAGTGACTTGATGCATAGCCATAAGAGAGGGAAAATTAGTGTGTGATAGGGTATGAGGTGATCATGGACACATGAAAAGTTACCTGACTCATCCTGAATGATACAACCCAAGACAGCAATTAATCGCTGATGTTTGGTGTTGAAGTGGGAAGGCAATGGCAATTCTGTAATTTCTTCATCATGACTGTTTTGGGGTAATCATGCCACCATTTCAATGGCCTTGTGCTTCAGCCTTGTAGCAGATTCAGTAGTTCACAACCCTCAGCCCCTTACTGGAGCTCTGAACCATGTGTTTTCAATGTCTTCCTGTCCACATCTCATGTTTCCCTGAAGGTACCCATGGCACCTCAGAATTGTGATGTCCTGAGCAGATCTAGGTTTTTACCACAGTCTAATAAACCCTTGATTTTTTTTTCTCCTTGCATGACATTGACATTCACCTGGCCATTGGAATACCATCTCTGAGTCACTGTTGCCTCCTGGCTCCATACTCCGCAATTCTAACCACTATCTCCCAGATCATCTATCAGTGCAGTTGCTGGGTTTCTTTCAGCAGAAGTTTTTCGCCATGTGCCTATAACCTCTACTGCTATAAGCTCAGCTATCTAAATCCAGTCTTTGTTCATAATGCTCTCCTAATTTTAAACCCTTCATAGGCTCTTTCGTATTGTAGCATATGTTCAGTATGGTATGCATAAACCTTCATGAGTTCTTCATGTCTGCCTTTGCATTTCTTCTTCTGCTTTTACTATATGCTTGTTGAATTCAAATCTTTCTCTCATTTCTTTGTTTCTCTTTCTCATTTCTCTTTTCTCTTCTGCCTTTTAAATCTTAGGTAGTAACTCTATTTTACATTCAGCCAGAGGCATAGCTTTTATTTCTGTGATGTTACTAAAAATGTTAATTTAATTCATTAAAAATGTATTGTGCATCTATTATGAAATTCTAAGAGTTAGGAAATTGGGAAAATGAAGACAGCTGAGCAAAAGCCCAGAAGATAGGAAAACAGAGATGACCCTGAGGACTCTGGGAATTTTTAGTAGTTTCTTTCCCTTCCAGGAACAGAACAATCAGTAGCCCTTGGGACCAGTTATACTGAACAGAGGCCACTCTGCCCTGGGACCAATTGCTGGCCTGACCTCCTTTCAATGAAGACCAAGTAATGGATGCAAGCTGATTGACTAACACTTAAGAATTATTTCCCCAGCTTTTACAACACAGGGCATAATACCCAATACCTAGAATCAACAATTGAAACGGGATTCCTGTTATTTTGGTGCTATTTTTTCATATGGTCACATAACTGTAGCTGAGTTTCACTGTGAGATTTTAGGCCTTTTAATTTGTAGAGGTCATTTTGCTATGGGAAGTTATTCAGTTACTCAATTGTCATGGGGTCCATCAGAGAAAAAGACCTTCATGATAATTAAAGTGCCATATTCCCTTTGTACCTTGGTGGAAATTGAGGTACATCAAGCTTGGAGAAAGAAGGATCCATGCTCTATACCTAGATAAGAACTTTGGATTCTTACTCTGTAGAGCAGGGGAAAGAGGAAAAACACATACATAAAGAGAAACACCAAGAAAGAGAATGGACTCCTCTTATTCTCCTACCTGTTAAAGAGTCAAGGTAAAATCTAAACATAACAACAGGGGAAAACCAGCTTATTTGAAAGTTACCCCCTACAAAGTCACAAAATCATTCATTATTAATCATCAATTGATTGATGCAGACATGGGAGAGGAGTCCCGAGAGGGTCAGATCAATGCAGACTGGGGAAACACAAAGGGACTGCAGGAATAGTGCTGAAGTGTGAGAGGGAAGACACACTCCTTGTCAAGGAGGGAAGGCAAGGGCACCCCCTGTATGTTCAACTTTCATACTTCTTTTTGAATTGCTTCCATGAGTGCCTGTGCTAATGGATGCTTGATCAGAGGATGTTCTGTATATGTGTATGGGCACATTGTATATACACAATTCTGGGTTGAGCTGAAGTCCCCTGGTGTAGGTCTTCTATTTCATGTTTAGTCATTTTTATGCTAAAGTGAGAACTCCTTCATTTTCCCTCCTCTCTAATTCTGTTCCTCTGAAAGGCATGGGTTAGTACCTATGGCCATTTTGGTTAATTCCTTCGAGTTCTCTTTCTATGCTGTCATCTGAGTAGATCGGATCAATTAATGTAGATATATTCACTCATGTGCAACATAAATGACATCATTTGTAAACATATAGATGACTCTGATTTATGATGGCTTGACTTGTGATTCTGTGGCTTTATGGTGGTAAAAATGTGATACTCACTTAGCAGAAACTTTTCTTTGAATTGCTACCTTTGTCTTCCCTAATGGTATGTGATATACTCTCTTGTGATGTATTCCACCAACAGTGAGTGACAATTTCCAGTTCATCAGATAGGAAAGACTCTGAGCTGCAATCCTTGCTTTGGTTAGGTGCTCTAAGTAGGCATCATGTTGATGGAGAGCCTTGGTGTCTGTGTGTTTGACTTAGGGTAGCTTCAGGATTTGGAGATACCATCGTACGTTACAGAGTATGGTTCTCATGGGTTGCTTATCGATTGTGCATACACATCATCTTGGTAATGCCTCCCTCTCACTTCTCCTTATTCTTTCATATTATGGTATCTGGTAATAAGGAGGTCTTAATATATAGATAAATTTATATAGTATCTTACTGATCCACATAAATGTTTATAGCTATTATCCTATAACAGATAGTAATAATACATAAACATCCCAGTACTTACAACTTTGGACAAATTATACTATTTTAGTAAGACAGGTAAGTGAAAGTATGATTTTGAAAAGAGCAATTAGATTGAATTTTATGAAGATTCAGTTTGGAATGTATATAATCCCCAAATCTCCAAACCAAAGTTATAATTTTTGTTTTTGAAATCTATGTATAACATTGATACTACACTACTGTTTTAAGATATGTTCTTTTTTGGACATCAGCAAAATTCAGCCTAATTCAGGTAATTGCTCATTTTACTTTTCAAGTTTAAGTGTATTGTTCCCAGTAGTTCATTTATCTTATTATATATATTCCTTATTATTAGAATTAAATCTGTTTGAATTCCACTGATTTTTTTTCCCCTAAACATCAGGGACCTAAGCCAAGAAACACAAATGTGAAGTGAACTAAATAATCAATTAATCAATATGATTCACTAGGCAATTAACGTGTCTGGCTTGTGTTGGATGCTATTGTGTATACAGGTCTGCCTTTTAAGAAGCTTATGTGATCTTTAAATGTGATAAGATTCAAACTGCGATCAATGACATCACCACTGTTTACTAGACCCAGAGACTAAGCCCCAGAAAAAGGGATGCTCTGTAGTCTGAACAAGCTGGAGAGGAATTACCAAAGGAGAGAAGGATGCTGAGAGATTCAGGGTCACTTTAGACTTAGAAGGATGATGTCAGTCCAAGTGTTAAGAGGCCTGCCGAAGATAACCAGTTTTGTCATCCAGAAGCAGAGATTGTGAACACAAGGCACCTGTGCCTGATTGAGCTGCTGTGAGGACTGTCCCCAACACACCTCATTATGGGGTACTCACCTCTGTCATTCTTGTCTTTCTTGACTTTGGAAAGCTATGTCAAGGAGTTCGGCTCTCACAGTCCAGGTTCAGGAGGACAGATAAGGACAATATACTATTTCTTTCTTCTAACTCCACTAGGTCCCCCAGGAAGCTACTGGATCTAGGACCTGCCTGATTGCAGCCCCTACGGCCTCATCATTTTGTCCAGAGGTGCCATTGCTGCAATTACAATCCAAACTCAGAGTCAATTACTCACTGTGTGAATCACCCCAAAAGATTGCTTTTTCCTTTTCTGTTAGTATCACACATAATTGCACTCTGTGTGATTCCTAAATTCTTACGCCTGACTATAATGTCCACAAGGATCTTTGCTGATTATAAAGTTCCTCCATATCCTGCCACTGACCTCATTGATACATTCCATAACGTTTTTTTACTTGATTCATCAACAGTACATTTATCTTCTCCTATCAATTATTCAGCTCCTTGTGAGCAAAGAATCACTAGGTTTTCCCCGCTGAGTTTTCCATATGTTCATCTCTTCTTCCCTCTTCCTCATCTCTCTATTAATGGGAAGTGAGTACCTCCCACACCCTAGCATTGCATGAATGCTTTATTTTGCTGCTTTGTGTTTCATACCTGCTGTCCTTTGAGCTTACTACCTCTTAGCCTTCAAGGGCATTATGAGTTGATCCAGAGCATGGACCTTCTAGAGCTTTCTGTTTGATGCAACTTGAAGCAGAAGCCCTGCTCCCTCTTCTTTTCAATGTCACTGCTCTGTGTACTACTTGCCCTTGGGGCCTATTTAATGAGATCAATCAATCCATCATCAATAATTTTCCAGCTGATAAGTACTGTAGAATGAGATGAAAAGGATAAGATTCAATCTGAACCCTCAAAGACAGCAAGAAATAGAAACAAGGATGAGAAGCTAGGGTAGCATAGACTATCATCGCTTGAAGAATTAGAGATCATGTCAGCTTCCAAACATTTTCCAAAATACTAACAATGGCTTTATTCCATACTTATGTCAGAGCCAGTGTTCTATAGGCTTGGACTACTAAAAAGATTGATTTGTGAAGAAGTCGGAGCATATTTTAAGAAGTCAGAATCTACTCTCTTTTTGGAACATTCCACATAAACACATCTACCAGAAAAGGAATATCATGGGTGATATATTGGAAAACACAAGTGAAGATAACATGTGAACAGTGAGACTTTAGCTTTATACTTTAGGGATAAAGTAAGGAAACTAAGCATCATTTGGGCTGAGCAAACACTATAGGAATATACAGAATGAACTATATGGGATATATGATTACTTAGGGAGTACTATCTCATAGTCTTGATTATTGATAGACACGAATATCCAAATAAGATGGTAGTCTTGTGTAGTTCTGGTTCAGGGACCACTCCATGTGAGTCTTAGTGTCTATATTTGTCAGAACTAATATACCTATGTTATTTTTTTTGAGAAGAGCTCTGCAAATCATAAAACTTGAACTTAAGCAAGGTTCAACATAAGTCAAGAAAACAGAGTTAAAACATATTACCCACTCTTTGAAATAATTGGAATTTTCCAATGTACAAATTATAACGTGTATATGTGTGTGTGTGTGTGTGTGTGTATGAGTGTGTGTGTGAGTGTATGAGTGTGTGTGTCAATGTTTATGTGTATGTATATGAGTGTGTGTGAGTATATGAGTATCAGTGTGAGTATACGAGTGTTTGTGTGAGTGTGTATGTGTGTGTGTGTGTGTGTGTGTGTGTGTTTTCTTGGTAAATAGATAGTTTATGGCCCTTTTGAAGGGAAGTGAAACAGAAGTGATGACATTAGAGACTGGATTGTGAATAATGAGGAATGTCTAATGGCACAACAGAGATGGCAGGAATTATGTTTTTATGTACTCAGGCCAAGAATGATTGGAATTTTAAAGGGTGGTGTAAGAGGTGATTTAGAGACTTCTGCAGAGAAAGGAAAGGACCGTGTTCATATTGAGGAGACAGCATGTTGGGAAGGGAAGTTGGAAGATTAGGTCTAGGGACAGCCTGGACAGTTCATGCTTCCAAAGTAAAAGCAGTCTATGTAAAAATCCTAATTCTAAAGCCTACTCTCAAGAGTTTGTGAGAAATCTCATGTGGTTTGCACAGGAAAAAAAATGACAGAACTCCCTGAGCCATGGGAAATAACTGGGTCTCCCCTTCTAGTCCCTGGAGGATAGCCTGGTAACAAAGTCAGCATTTTATACATACTCTCAGAGCTATGCATACCTCAGTCATACCTCTACAAATAAATAAATGGTCAGCATAACTGTATATTAATGTAATTGTGCAAGTATTTTTGATGAAGCAGAATTTTATTCTGAAGAATGAGTTGAGGGTAGATCATGTATACAGTCTATAATGCAGTGTGTGTGTGTGTGTGTGTGTGTGTGTGTGTGTGTGTATGTGTGTATGTGTGTGTGTGTAAGGGAAAATTAATGAATATCATTCATAAGGATAATGATGATGATGCAATACATAGAACAGATTTTAAGAACTTTCAGATAACACTATAGAGTTTTCAGTGGTAGATTTTATATAACAAACTTTACATAATTTAAAGATTAAAGATCATTTTTTATATGTTTGAGCATTTTGTGTTTTGACTCATAACAATAGTTTAAATTAAATATTACTGTTTCAATTATTTTATTTAAGGTTAAAGGAGCTTGGAGAAGGTAAGTAATTTGCCCAGGGATGCATAGACAATAAGTGGTTGAGCTGGATTTAACATCACATCTGATAGGAGCTACTGAGTCCTTCCCAGCATCAAAAACCCTCATAAGCAGTATGATAACGATTGGCCATCGGACACTTATCAAAATATTTAAATGAATTTTCCAGAAGTAAATCATCATTGGATTCTATTATCTCAGAGTCTCCTTTTTCAACATTTGCTTTCAGCTGAGAAGCCTAGTGCTTATTTTGTCTACATGAACCATATCGCTGCCTCATTTTGGATTTTTCATTTTGGTCTCTGTAAAGTGATGATGAGTCTTATGAATGACATCTCTTAGGAGTTTTATGACTTCTCTTTCTCTTATAACCAATTCCTCACTTTAATTTAACAGGGTTTGTTGTGTTTTGTTCTTTTCCAATTGCCTGCATCAAATCTTTCCAATTTAGATCTCATGAAAGAAATGATTATAACTCTTTGCATACATATTTTATTGGTTGATATATTATTTAATTAAAATGTGTCATTATAATAATAAGTCCAAATATAAAAACCATCTTAGGTTATAATCAGACTATGTTAGTAAGTATGGAATTTGTGAGTTGATAAAGAAATATGTATGACTAGTAACCAGAAAATTCACTTCTGATCAGAAGGGTGAGCTAAACATGATAGAATACCAACTGACTATAACTGTGAGGAAACATTTTGTACTATGACTCATTGTGTTGCCTCCTCCATTGAATTGGAAGAATACAATTTCATAAAGGATGAAGTCTCAAAGAATCATTAAAGGGATGCTACTCTCAGGGTAAGCACTGCTTAAACTTTTATATTTGTATAGTATAATCTATATGTAAATGCAAGTATAGGTATTTTTGCAAACAAATAGTTTATGACTCTTTTCTTTTAAGGCAAATGAAGCCAGAGTAGTGAAGACCAGATTGCAGAGAAGTCAGGGGTGTCTGAATGGCTCAGCAGAGACAGCAGGTGCAAGCTATTCTTTTAAGGAATTAGGTGCCCAGGTAGAGGAGAACTGGGAGCTTAATGAAGGAGCAAGGAGAGATAAATAAGACTGCAGTGTAGAGACAATGAGACTATGTTACTAATCTGAAAGAAGCATGCTGAGGGAGAGTATTGTCAGGAGAAAAGGAAAAAAACAGGATATAAAGAGGGTAGAAAAGATGTGCTATATAAAACAAAGTTAAGTTTGATAAATTCCAGCCCACTGAAAGAGCAAATTCTCTGGGACAAAGGCTAAGTGTGTTTACCAGCTCTGTACTCCTTCGATAAAATGCTCAGGTAAACAGTTCAAAGAAGAAAAGGCTTGACTTGACTCATGGTTTCTGAGGGATCATTCATTATTCACTTGGCTCTGTGGACTTTGAGGAAGAAGAATAGTAAGGTAGGGGTCATGGGTAGAGCAAAGATGTTCATCTTTTGTGGGTGTGAAGTATAAAGTTAGAGAGCCAGGATGTCGAGTCTCAATGTGCCCTCTAAAGACTGAGCATGGGGTCCCCAATGGAAGGGTTAGAGAAAGGACTGAAGGAGCTGAAGCCGTTTGCAGCCCCATAGAAAGAACAACAATATCAATGAAACAGACTTCCTAGAGCTCCCAGGGACTAAACAACTAACTAAAATGTACATGGACAGACCCATGACACCAGCTGCATGTGTAGCAGAGGGTGGCCTTGTCAGACATCAATGAGAGGATAGACTATGCCCCAATATAGGGGAATATCAGGGCAAGAAGGCTGGAGTGGATGGGTGGGTGAGTGGGTGGGGGAGCACCCTCATAAAAGCAGGGGGAGTGGGGAAGGATAAGGGTTTTCCAGAGGAGAAAGAGGGAAAGAGGATAACATTTGAAATGTAAATGAATAAAATATCCAATAAAAAAAAAGACTTAGCTGTAATGACCTGACTGCTCACAGTATAAGCTCAATGCAGCAGAACATGGACCAGTGACTAGTTCTTCAACCCTGGGCCTTTGGAGTACATTTGGGATCAAAGACTTAACATGGTGTTGTGTTAAATATACTAAGAAGTTATCGAGTTATAACTGTGATGCTGTGAGATACCTGACAGCAGCAGCATTCTTCCCAGGAGTTTGGCACCCTTGCTCCTGTCAGGCATACTCATCATTACTAAAAAGACACAAAGGAATTGAGGCTAAGAACCCACAAATGCCATGCTTCATAATATAAATCCCAGATAATTCTCTGCAAGTATGTTTCTGATCTAGAAAATGAGATGAAGTACAAGCATAAGGCTATAAAGCACAGGCTATATTCAAATTAAATTAAACATGTAGTATATGTGTGTTTGTGTATGTATGTATGTGTGTATTGTAATGTGGAAGCTAGAGGTTGGCAGTTTGACATAAAATGTCTTCTTTTATGACTTACCACTGTCTTACATTTATTATTATTATTATTATTATTATTATTATTATTATTATTATTACTAGTCCATATGTGTGTGATAGAGGGGAGGGCATGAGAGCAGCAGAGCACAAGCAGGTGCAGGCACAGCAAACCACACATACAGGTCAGTCGACAGTTCTCAAAATTCAATCTATCTTCTTTGTGTTCCTGGAATTGAACTCATGTCATCAAGCTTGCATGGCAAGCACTTTTACCCACTGATCCATCTTTCTGGCTCTTCACCTTAGTCTATGAATCTCTCAATGAGCCTGCAGCTGGATGTTTCAGCTAAGCTCTCTGCCGGTCAATTCCCTGGGATCTACCTCCCTGACTCACCCCTATGCTGTTGTTTAAGATATTTATCTCCAAGATTTTATTTTTAAACATGTGTGTTGAGGAATCTAAGCTCAGATTCTTTTGCTTGTGTAGCACTACCCACTGAGCTAACTCCCAAGCTCTCCATTAAGCATTCTTAATTTTCAAAAGGGGAAAAGATAGAAGAAAAATTGAACAAGTATGTGTCTGGTGTGTCTGACTAAAAGGATAAGAGAAAAGTTAAATTTTAGCTATTCTCAAAAAAGGTGAACTGATGATTGTTAACCTAGGCAGGCTAGAGATGTTTCAGAGGAGAGGGGAGCAGTTCAGAAGATTTCCTGTAGTGTCTAAATCTTCTGTAAGTTTTCTTACCCTTTTTTTTTGTCTTTCTTTTCAACCTCAACCACAAAGCTTTTTTACTTTTTCTAGGAAAGGGTAGAAGGATATCTAGCTGAATTGAAATTGACAAAACTGGGCGAGTCAGACAGGGCAGCTTCGGGAGCAGCCTTTAACCACAAAAGAGATATTGAAGGCGATACAATCAATAGAGCGCTGTGGATGCAGGAGGAAGATGATGAAACCCATCAAATTTGATCACTGGGCAGGAGTGGTCAGTGTCAGCTTCTTAAAGAAGGCGCACTTAATGTCACCCTCTGCTGAGAGCTTTCTACACCCATGCTAAATATATTTGTGGGGTCACAATGTTTCAATATTGGGAGGGAATACTGTAGGCTGCCTGGCTTACACTGCCTTGAGCAATTGGGGGACCTTTGGGTTGTGTCCTCGATGTGTACCTTTCCTGAACTTCTAGGTTTTAGGACTTTCATTTCAAGTGTCAATTTCAATTACTCACCTCTCTGAGGGTGCATCCAATCATTCATTAGTTTGTTCTGCTGTAATTTATCCCCGTCCATAGTACGTTTTGGGAAATCTGACCAGAGAATCCTTGACACTTTTTCCTCTCAAGAGGTAGAGTCTGTTTCCCTGTCTTAGTTCCTGATGTGTTCTAAAAGTAAAAGAAGAGCCACAGATGCGGTCCTTTAAGTAATGG
>JADRCD010208287.1:0-23501 GCA_019843815.1 Montemys delectorum | reverse complement strand
GATTGAGTGTACTGGCAGCAGGTATGTGGTGGAGGATTGCAAATTCGATCATCGATAGGAGTGAGGGACCTCGGCCTTGTGAGGGTTTTGTGCCCCAGTGTGGGGGAATGCCAGGGCCAATGGGTGGGAGAGGGTGGGGTGACAGGCATTGGAAGGGGGGAGGCAGAAGGGGTTTGTTCTTGTGTTTGTTTGTTTGTTTGTTTGTGTTGGAGGGGAAAATGGGAGAGGGAAAGTGTACATGTGAATGAAGAAAATACCTAATAAAAAAAAAAAAAAAAAGAATTCCTAACTAGTTCTTCTACCGTAGAACTAATGGCAATTGTTCTAGAAACATTTGAGTTGAGAGCTTAGCAAGTATTTTTTGAAGGGTGGTTTTTCTGAGCAACCCAAACAAAATGCCATGTTTGGAACACCAAACAAACAAACTAACTAACAAAAGCAAACAAACAAAACCAAGAGAGTAGAAACTGGACTGGGGACTGGTTTGGAAAAGTGTGAGGGTTAGCTTGTCAACTTGTCAGCTGGATTAGAAAGTGGACCAGAGTGTAATGTAGAGTGAATATTATCAAAATACATTATATACATGCATTAAAAAACAACTATTATACATAATAAATGCTTGATATTAATAATTAAAAGCTTAAAGAAAATCTTTTGCTTAAACCACTCAATTTGGGCACTGATTCCATGCCACATTCTTTGTGAAGTTCTCTTTCTTTTCTCTTGGTTTCTTATGACATACCCCTTTGTAGCTGAGGTTGGATATGGACTCATTATGTCACCTAGGCTGGCCTTGATTAAGTTGATGGTTATCTGCCTCACTCAGATTTTCCAAGTGCTGGTATGTGCATGTACCCCAAAGTCTTGTTTATTTGTGTAATGCCTTGGTATAAGAAATGCTGAATATTTTCCTAACACAAACTCTTCTTGAAGAAGTTTGCCTCCATCTCACTGAAGGAAAACCACCAAGATTCTAAGCTGTGGAGGATTTGAATAGAGAAAAAAGTAAATTAGCCAACTGAAGTTGGTTCTCTGCTTATAGAAAACAAGATTTCTAAAGACAGCCATTGAGCTTTGAAGGAGACAAACAGCAAAAAATAAAATTAGAGGATTATTTTGAAAAAAGAAAAGGAATGTATTTTTGCTGTTGGATTTTCAGGTTCTTAGCCCAGTTTATGCTATCTAGCTTCTTTACTTTCTTAATCATGAATTAACATGAGTGACTATTATGTATCTAGAAAACATATTTTTCACTAGAATTTATTTTGTGTTTGTTTATTTTTGTAACCAAACATGTCTGTGAAAGCTGTATCATTTGCTTTCCTTTTAGAGTTCATTTCTTTTTCCCACAGAGTACAGTTTGTTTGTGGTTTAGTTCTAAAATGAATGGAAAGGATTATACATGTCTTCTGTCATTCAGTGTTGTGTTTCTGTTCATAGATGAGCTTGCTCTACTCCTGATCTTGGCATTAAGCATCCTGGTTAAGAGGACCTGGAGAAGCCAAAGTAGAGTAGCAAGGCCCACTTCAGAATTTTAATATTGGTGGTCAACTTCCATTTTGATCCCTGAAGTCATTTTTTTTTAAAGACTAAGGAGCAGTAAAACAAGAAGAAGCAGAACTTCTTAAGCAAGCTTGAAGCTATGTTTCACCTCTGGAATTCTTTATTAACAGATGTTATTCATGCTAAAAATATACTATTGAGATTTTATCGTAATTGTATCATTCATGTGCATACACACACACACACACACACATACACACACACACACACATATATATATGGAGAGAGAGAGAGAGAGAGAGAGAGAGAGAGAGAGAGAGAGAGAGAGAGTCATTAATAGAAGTTTTTAATATGGGTTTAAGCATGGGCATCAAGAGGGAAAAAAGGAAAGAGACAGAAGACAGAGAAACAGGCTTATAGAAAAGACAGTACACCTCAAAGATATGTATATAGGCTTTATAATAAAAAGACATACTTAGTGTGTTGTTAACAATAGCCACCATTGTAGTTACTGTTATGTATTGAGACAACATGACCAAGGCAATTTTTATAAAATGAAGACATTTAATTGAAGGTTTGCTTAAAGTTTCGGAGGTTAGTTCTTTAACATTATGTCAGGAAGGGTGGTGGCAAGCAAGCAGGCATGGTGCTGTAGACATAACTAACAACTTATATCTGACCTACAGATAGCAAGTGGAAAGAGACACTGGGCCTGGCATGAGATTTGGAAACCTTAAATCCTACTCTTAATGCACAAATCCTCTATGAAGACCATATCCGCATCCTTCTTAAACTGTTTATCCTCTGGGAACTAAGCATTCACATATATCTGTCTACCAGGGACTATTTTCATTCAAACCACCCCAAATTACATATATAAATTTGATAAATTTAAATTATTTCTGAGAAGTGGACATTTCTTTGTTGCTTGCTTGCTTTGACTATAAATATAACAATCTTCTTCAAGAGATTTTCAATGGTAAAGCACAGGTTTGTCAGAGAAGGCACAAGGTCAAACTCAGATGTCATGCAACAAAGATAAAAGGGCTTGGGGGTGGTGTGTGTGTGTGTGTGTGTGTGTGTGTGTGTATGAATGTATGTATTCATTTGAAAGCCGTGTTCCTACTAAATCACAAAAAAAATTTAAAGCAGATTCTGAGACAGATTTAATTTGGGTATGCAGATTTGGAGAATGGAGGACAAATCACACCAGTTGTCATGCTTAACACAGCACTCTACTCTAATAATGGCACTGGTTCTCCTTTGTGTTTCTGTCATTATCTCAGGACAATTCAGTTTTGTAGGATGGCTGTCTTCATTATTTTAACCTTTAAGTTTAGAAATGAGACAATGAAAATGACACATAATGGTTATGTCCTGAGAATATGGCAAAGCATTGAAAGAATAATTCTAAGAAATTATCCATCGGTGGAGAAGGTTAAATGGAAATAGTGTGCTATTGTCTTCATTGAATATATGTGATTATACTAACAGAATCAAAAAGAAGAAAGAAAAAAATGCCATTTAAAAGCACTGTGTACAGATACAATTTATGATACACTTACAAATGGGACTCATCTTTGTACATAAAACAATGTCTTTTCTCTTGTTTGGAGAGACTTTTTAAAATCTTTTTAACAGTTTGCAGGTACAAACAGGCTTAACCTCGGGATATTCTTGAGGTAGTAGGTATTAGCAATAAGGCATCTTTACTGCCTGCCCCAGAGATTCAGGCAGGCAGGATACACCATTACTTGCTGTCATGGTATAACACATTCCTACTGTCAACACAAGTCACATATTCTCTCCCTGTGCATGTGCTACATCTCTTTATAAAAGACCAGTCCCTCCTCTCTCCAATCTCTTTTTCCATCTACCCTCACCCAGAGGCAGTCTCTATATAACTCCTCTCCAAACAACTCCTATGTGAGATCTGTTGCATGGTGTGACTTTATGGCATCTGTAGCTTAAATCATAACATTGGTGCCCAGTGACTCAGTAGGCTCTCCTGGTGCTTGTGCTCCCTTTAAAACCACACATCAGAACCCCCCAGGGACCTCCCATTTTGCAGTCCTGGACCTGAAGGACAGTTTTTTTTCTCCTTCTCCTTGATACTGAGTAACAAAACATTTTTGCTTTCACCTGGACTGAATCTGATATCCACCCTTCTACCCAACTCACCTGGACTGTCTTACCCCAGGGGTTCCAGGACAACCCACACCTATTTGACTAGGCCTTGGCATCTGAAGTATTCTTCTTATCTCTCCCCAAATTTAACTCATACAATATATAGATGACATTCTTCTTTGCAGTTCATCCCTACAAATTCGCCAAACTAACACCTCTGTTCTTCTAAATTTCTTGTCCAGTTAGGGCTATAGAGTCTCACCATTTAAGGTCCAACTGTCCACACATCAGGTCACCTACTTGAAACTAACAATTACTGCAACACACAATGCCATTTCCTTGGATAGAAAACACCTAATCCAGTCTTCTCTACTAAAGAGGAGGTTGTATCATTCCTAGGACTAGCTGGCTTCTTATGCTCCTGGCTCACCTTTTTTTCCCACCTTGCCTATCCCCTATATGAAACAGCCCTTGACCGCTCACAGCCCTTGTCAAGACTATTAGAAAGCCTTTTCAGAAACTCCAACAACCTCTCCTTCAGGCCTCAGTCTTACAAACTCCAAGATGTAACCTGTCCCTTCCTTTATGCAGCAGAAAAAGAGGGATATGCTCGCTGGGACCTAAGTGACCAACTGGGACCCTCATTTGCATCAGTGGTATACCTGTCAACAAAATTAGACTTGACTACTCATGGATGGGCATCCTACATATGTGTTTTAGCAGATGATGAGTTCTTCTTTGACAAATCCAAAAAATCTAACTTTTGGGTTTTCTATCACTATCTACTTCTCCCACAACCCCTCCCACCTCTTAACAAATAAAGGCTGACAAAATACTATCCTTGAGGAGTCTTTCTCTTCAGGTGGCTCCACTTATTTTCTAATCATGCTTACCTCTCAATATCTCAAATCTTCAAATGCAGATCACTCCCCATCTTATTCTACCATTAAAACTTTAGAGGAACTATAGCCCAATCTCTTACACATACAGTAAGGCACATTGTCTCATGCTATCTATACGTAGTACACAGATGGACGTTTCTTTGTACATGAGAGAGTCTGAAAAGCTGGCTATGCCATAGTGTCAGATACTGAGGTGATTGAAGCACAGGCTCTCTCTGACCATACTACTAATCAGTTTGCTGAGCTAATAACTCTCACTCATGCCTTCCAGTTGGTACAAAGCCAATCCTAAATGTCTACACAGACTCCAAACATGCCTCTTATATCTTCTTGTTTCATACTTCTGTCTATAAAGAGCATAAGTTGCTTACAAGAAAATGAGGATCAATAACTAATGCAGACCAAATTATGACTATGCTAAAACCCTCCCATGTCCTCATGGTTCTTGGAATTATCCATTGCTGGTCCCATCAGACTGACAATTCCATAATTTCTAAGGAAAGCAATCAGCTTAAAAAGCAACTAGAGATGTAGTTATTGAAGACAAAAATCTGCCTGAACCACTATAGGAATTATCACACTACAACCTACACTCCCACTATCACCCCCTGACACTCAACAAATTCTGTTCTATATATACCAGCTCTTTCATCCTAATGGCAAAGCCTTGTCTCACTTAGTTAAAATCCAGCTACAGCCTACACTTAAGGACTTTAGTTTCTTAAGGACTATTACTGCCTCTTGTAAAACCTGTCAAAGATCAGACTCTAACTCCAGTCATAGCAGCCCCTCTTTTCCTATCCACCAGGCCAGAGGCTTTATCTCTGGGACCAGCAGGCAATTTGACTTTACTCGTGATTCCATAGTAAAATCTGTTAAGTACCTTCTGTTCTTGGTACACAACTTCTCAGGGTATGTGGAGGCATTTCCCACAAACAGCAAATGGGCTTAGACAGTGGCTGATCTCTTTCTCTGAGTGATCTTTCCTCAATTTGGAATTCATACCTCCCTCCAGTCAGACAATGGTCCTGAATTGATCTCCCATATTTCCCAAACCTTATCTAAATCCCTCAACAGTACTTAGGGTTTTCATATCCCATACTACCCTGAGTCTTCTGGAAAGACAGAACAAACTAACAGCTCTTGAAAAACATGCTTGTCAAACTGTCACAGAAATTTCACCTTGATTGGATAAAGCTCCCTGCTACTGACTTTTTTACTGTCTTTTCCCAAGTGACTTATTTCTATCTCGCCATTTGACCTCATGTATGTACAACTGGTTCTGATCCCCAGGTTTTCATTCAACACTTTGCTTCTCCCTGATCACCTCTTCATTCCCCTACTCTGTCAGCTTTGCTTCCTCCTATGGAACTTTACTGAATACTGTCTACCCTAGCCACATGCCAACTCCTATCTGTCCACAATCACCATTGGAGATCAGGCCCTTCTTTCCCCTCTGGAACAATGTCCTTCACCCCTCCCCCCTAAATTAGAGGGCACCTTCAAAATAATTCTTGTGATCCCCTCAGCTAATAAGCTTGAGAGCCTCCCTCCCTGGATTCACCTATCCTACCTCAAGTCCCTTTATTCTCCTGCTTCAAGATAATTTTTCTTCCTACATATCAACAGGACCCTGCTCCCTTAAGTTTCTCAGGATACTGAGATCAACCACACTTTCCCCAGTTTTAGAAGAATGAGGCTTCACTCCAACAGTCATGCTCAACTTGACAGAATTGGACATAGACTTTGGTTTTTGTCTTTTACCTCTTGTTTGCTTCTGTCCAGAGTCACTCTTACATATGGAAATTTGAGATTCAAGAAATCTTCACTTATAACAAACAGCTCCTTCAAATAGGATCAGAGAATTGTTTCATTACAGGCTCTTAATTAATATTGCCATCATCCCTACATTCATTCCATCACTTCCTCCTTCATTTAATGACTTTTTCTTTGTCTGTTTACTCTGTAACCATACAAAGTTATTGTAAAGAGAAGTTAGACAAATATGAAGACTGCACATATTGGTCTTGCCAAAATAATTTTCCATATTTAAAATCTGGCTCTGATTCCATCTTCTATATATAAGATAAGATTCTCTACCTATATATCTAGGACCCATGGAATCCTAGGTGAGAAACAGGCAATGCTGGTAAACACTACCATCACTTTAAGTATGGTTAATATCCAGAGAAAATATGTCCTGATTACCCAACCTGTGCAGGTAAGGGAAGTAGAAGAGATAACTAAACACTCCTGCAGGGTCACTGCATCTTTGGCATCCCTTGAC
Organism: Montemys delectorum; assembly: GCA_019843815.1. Classification (NCBI taxonomy): domain Eukaryota; kingdom Metazoa; phylum Chordata; class Mammalia; order Rodentia; family Muridae; genus Montemys; species Montemys delectorum. The sequence goes on along the minus strand of JADRCD010208287.1, from coordinate 16,682 downwards.
TAAATAAAACAAACTAGTCTGTAGGGTCTGTTCAGGCAACCTGGGCCCAGTCTAGTGTTCTGAACCCTGATGACACAGTTGGTAATATCTCTGCCAGCAAGGGACAGAAGGTATTTGCCATAACTCCTGAGTCCTTGGCTCCTGTTTCAGTCACAACTTCTCACAGCTACCCCACAGATGTGTGTTTTGTCTTGTAAACAATGCCCCCAAGCTCCCAGCATTCTAGCTGGATCCTATTCCCACTCATCTGACCACAGCCAGATAGCCCTGCCTCACATAATATAAGGGGTGGTTCGCCCCCTTCCCTTTTCTCTTGTTTCCTTTCTTCCTCTCTTCCTCTCTTGCCTTTCTACTCTCTCTCTTGCTCTTTGTCCTCTTGCTTCCTTTCTTCCTCTCTTGTTTTTTGTCCTCTTTCTTGCCTTCTTCCTCTCTTGCTCTCTTGCTTTCTTCCTCTCCTTTTTTTCTTTTTCTTTCTCTTCTCCTCTCCTTTCTTTCTCTCTACATGGCAAGCCTATTTTCTTTCCTATAATAAAATATCTCAGCCAGGCAGTGGTGACACATGCATTTAATCCCAGCACTTGGAAGGCAGAGGAAGGCACATTTCTGAGTTTGAGGCCGGCCTGGTCTACAGAGTGAGTTCCAGGACAGCCAGTGCTAAACAGAGAAACCCTGTCTCAAAAAACAAAACAAAACAAAAACCCATCAAACAAACAAAAAATATCTCATGATTATGCATTGCCTCATTTTAACTAACTAATGTGGCATTAGCAGCAGAGTCAAAGCTTCAGCAGCATCGTCAGGACACAGGCCTACACTAGTCATTTCATCTCCTGCTTCAGATTCTGACCTTAGCCTACCTGCTCCTTAATGTCACCCAACCTGGTTGCTTTGGAGATTGTTGTCCATGTGTCCCTCCTGGAACTAGCTCACAACTGCTGCTTAACGCCTCTCCAGTGACCCCGTATAACAACCTTACCTTGCCATTCACCAACTGCCCTGAGCTCTATGTTGCCATGACTCTACCTTTTTCATATCACCCTCTTTGAGATAGCTGCTTTTAGGCATCTAGGACACACCCTTTAGGGGAATTAAATCTCCTAGAGTGCAACAATGCCATAATCCTTAGGACCTCATCACAACCCCAGTGCTCTACAGTCCATAACACCTCAATTCCTCGTGGTACTCAATTCTATATTTGCCTACCTGCTACTTGGTCAAGTGTTTGCATGCTAGTATTTCTCTTCCCAAAATTGAGGTTGATACATGGAAAAGATCTCCGACAAATGCTGATCATGGACTCAATAGCTGCCCTATGTAAGTAAGAGCAGTTCAAATCTTACCCCTCCTGGAATGTCCAGGAATAAGGGCAGGTGTCACCACTGGGACAGCAGGACCAACAATTTCCCTGACCTTGTACTGTCAGTTTTCTTTTCAGTTCATCCAGGACCTCTAGCAGGTGACCCAAACCATACTTACTCTTCAAGGACTAACTGACTCTTTTGATGCAGTGGTACTCCAAAACCAATGGGGACTAGATCTTCCTACAGTTGATAAAGGTGGCCTCTGCCTCATCCTCCAAGGGGAATGCTACTCCTATGTCAACCAACCCAGTATAGAATATTAAAGAACCAAAATCTAACAACTTTAAACAGACCTTCAAAACCATAATGAAGAACTCAGTGTCTCCAACCCCTGGGCCTTTGAAAACCCCACATGGAAATGGATAATGCCCTTCCCGACTCTTTTCCCTCTCATTTCTCTGTGTTTACAAATCACACCCACCTTTATCAATATCTTCTCTTCATTTTTTAATGACAAATTCAAAAAGAAAACTCAAATCAAACTATTGATCAGCTATTGTTACCGGACTACCAACCACTAGCCACAGTCTGAGACTTGTGGCTACTGAGTGTGCCTTAGTGGTGAGGATCAACAGTTCCAGGAAGATGACAACATACCCAGACAGCAGGAAATATTCTAAAGAGTACAATGTTATCATTCCTGCCACAGCATCACCATTTTCTAATCCATCCTCTTTTATAATAAATAAAAAGGAGGAATGTTAGTGATCAGACATATGTACTGCCTGATTCCAGGGACCTAGTGACAGTAAAGGTAATCACTATCCGCCACAATGCTCCATATTCACATCTACGTTTGCCACAAGTCACATATCCTCCCCCTGCACATAAGCTAAATCCCTTTATAAAAGGCAAGTCTCTCTTCTCCCCACTCTCTAATTCAACCATCTTCCCTCAGAGGTGGCCCTTGTATATCCCTTCTCCCAATAAGCTTCTCAAGTGAGATCTGTCACACTGTGTGACTTTATGAATTCCATTGTCTAGATCATAATAGGTGGGACTCAGAGAGTCAGGTTTTATGATAGAAACACTTTACAGATTTTTCTACTCAGTGTAGGCCAGCCCTCTATCCACTCTGAGATGGTGTTAGGGAACATGGAGGTTATTTATATCTTTGAGAAGTAGGCGTATGTTTAAACTTTAATCTTCATTTTACCTGAAAAATGCTTCTCCTTTCTATTAGGTTCCATGAAGGCAATGGCTTGGTTCTCCTTTCTCAATTAAGAAAACAGGAGATGGATATTACTACCTATGGAACTGTCTACTTAGTTCTTTCCCCAAAGGTATGGGTGTCCAGAATAGTTAATGTCTGCCATCCCACATGACATGAGTCGCAAAGTCTTTTAATAATTTTTTTATTGATTTGCTAGGGACAACAGATTCATATTTCCTTGGAGTCTGTCAGACACATCAAGATCCCATACCCCAGTTGTATGCAGAAAGGAAATCCTATCTTGTTTGGGTGTAAGATGGAATTTACATTTATTTCTGTAACAGAGGTATCCAAGCCAGTTAGTGGCCCACTTACCCATCATTGATTTTACTACTAAAACTTGTGAACTTCTTAGCCATCCATATGCTACAGAGCTTAGCCAGGGAAGCAAACTATGTTCTCAGAATATCCCCCAACATTTAAGAGAAAACTTCCTGTGTCATACCTTATCATTTGTCCAACATTACATCCTAGGGAATGGTACCACCCACAGTGGGTGTATTCTCACCTCAATTAAGCTGATCAAGGCAATCCTGCACAGATGTTCCCAGAGGCTAATATAACCTATGTTGGAATGTCTCAGGAGGAAAACATTGCCTTTATATAGCATTTACTGCTATCTTCTTCCTGACTACGGCCCTAATTTTTACCAGTCACTTCAAGGTCCTGCTGGCTCAATTTCATGCTGGAATGGACTTCACCTTTCACCTTGAACTATGAGCCCAAATAAATGTTTTCTTCAAGTTGTTTTTGCCAAGGTATTTTGTCATGACAGAGAAATAAGAATGTTATTACACGAAACCACTTAGGTAGGAGCCCTGGTTTAAGCATAGAACAAAGTCCCAGTGCAAAAAATTAAATAAATATTTTTGCCTGCTATTTCAAGCTACCTGAAATTCCTGGATGCTTATTTTCTTGAGAAAAAGTTTCACTAGGAAATCCTAAGCGGATTTACACTTTAAGGGCGCAAACACAGGGCTTAATGTTCTTTCTTCCCAAGAAGAGTGGGATACTGCTCCTTACAATGGTTTCTCCCTTTGCAGAGGGAAAAGGGCTCAGCTTCTTTGAATCTTGCTGAAGGCACTTTCTCAGCTTCCATTTGTACAGCCGCAGCAAGGCTTGCCTCTCAGAATCTCTATTCTGGCAGAGGTGGTGGGGATCTCTTCATTTGCCTAGAGAGGTATGCAATTCTCCAGTGCTTGGCTCTCAGGCTCATTCTTGTGCCTTTCATCCGTCCAAAGTCTTTGTGGACAGCCACTATTTTATCTCCATTGTTAAGACTCCAAAAGCAGAACTTAAATTTTAATTTAGGGATGTTTGGGGTTCCATTATCTGTTTTTGTAGTTTTCTCCTAAAGATGGAGAGTAGGTTAACAGGTGACAAAAATATCTAGTAATATCTAACCTAGAAATTATTCATACCACTTTCAATCTTTCTGTTTCTCTGATATTTATTTATTTTCCATCTTCCTTTTACAATTCCTAAAATATAATTTGGTTATTTTCTCCATTTGAACCCCTGATTACCACTTTCTCTATTCAACCCACTTCATATTCTTTCTTAAAATCAAAACAAAACAAATTACAAGGGAAAAAGACAAAACAAATAAAAGCCCAAATAAAAAATGTAGAGCCTCATTTGTGTTGGCCAGAAATTCCTGAGCTAGCTGCTTTCCCTGAGGTGTGTTTGGCATGCTGTAGTGTCTCTCCTTTGAAAAAAACTAATTTTCCATCTCCCAGCAGCTATTAATTACAAACAGTCTCTTGGTTGGCAATGGGATTTTCTGCCAACATCCTCGTCCTTCTTCTTCATTCCCAGATTTTGTCAGGTTTGAACTTGTGAAGTTCTTATGCACACTGTCATAGGATGTGGGTTCATTTGTGTATCCAGTGTATCAATAGATATCTTGTTGTCTCCATGGGTAACTGAACACATGTGTGAATGCTCACTCGAACATGCACACACACACAGAGATGCACATACACACACATACCCACTCACCCACCCACCCACCCACATTTAAAAATAAAAATAAATCATTAAAAGTACCATCTATGTTAAAAACATATTCCCATACCTTAAGTTTTATTTCACTTTTTCTCTACTTGATGATGATTCTTGTCTTATATTTTCTTTATAATATAATATTTATATTTTCCAACAAAACAGAATTTTTTCTATATATTTCAGTACAGACACATGAAGTTTTCTTTGAGACCCAGGAAACACAGTTTATTTCAGATACCTAAGTTGTAAACACAGACAACCTCTGCTAATAGTCCTAGAGACTCTTTGTTTTTTCTTCCCAACAAATTTAAACTAGCTTTAGATTTAAGATATATTTACCAAAAGCCAACCTGGAACAGCAGATTCTTCAGTGATAGGGTCATAATGTGAAGTTGGCCAGGAGATGAGAAGATAAAGAATAGTGACAGCTGGTCTTGGGAGGTCTTTCACAAGCTGTCTCATGCTAAGCAAACTTATTGAGATGTACAGCATCTTATACATTATTTCCTTAAGGAAAAATAGGACAGAGTCAGCAAAAAGCCATCCTTATACATGGGAAAAATCAGCAGAAAGCTAATCAAGCATTGCTGTACAATGAGAACACAGGGTAATTCAAAGATACAACAGACCAACACACAGTAGCTGTGTGACTGATAACATCAGTCCCTTTAGGAAAGAAGAGCCCAAATTCTTTGGAACCAAAACTTTAACTTCTTCCAGGCCCCAGACCAAGCCTTGCCTAGTCTACTCCTGGGCAAGGACACAGAACTAGGTTCCTTTTGTTCTGTTAATCAGGACCTCTGAGAAAGCACTGGATTGCTCTGGCTCTCCACAAAAGAACTGACTCACTTGGGTTCATAAGGTTAGCAAAAGCCAGGATAAATGAATGTCTGGTGTATTACCCATTCTTTCATGTCTTTCTCCTTTACTTTGGATGCAATCCTGTTTGCCTCTGCATAGGCATGCTTTCCCTTAGAAAATGTCTCTTTGACTTATCTTCTTCCATGATAAGGCAGAATGAAAAGTCATTACCCTAAACTTGTAGTCGCCTTGAATTCCAGGACAGCAGAGTCTCACTGAAAAGCAACCTCCATATGGTGGCAGTTATCCATACAGGCAGGGCTTCACTCTGAAGTGTGAGTAATTACTCTATGAAAGAGCTGGTCCCCTCATGTTATGTTGCAGTACTGAGAAAGCAAGACCATGCCATGACCAAGACTTCTGAATTTTGTGTAGTATTTTACACTAACTCACTTCTCTTTTTATTTAAATCAAAGCACATGGTTCCTCATAATGATGCACAAACAGGTAGGGTGCTTATAAAACCTTGTAGCTATATATAAACATAGACCAAAAGACCCAAAGATTTTGTAGCTTTCATTCATATTTATTATTTCTTAATTTTAAATTCATATAATATCTATTTTTGAGACAATTTTATATAACCTAGATTGACTCCCAAATTGCTATGTAGATTTAGAGTTGGCTTTGAACTCATAATCTTTGTGCATCCAACTCCAAAAAGCATTGCTTATGGGAATGTACTGTCATGTTCACATTAAGTTCGACTATTATCTGATAGCATATCTGATATATCACTAAGCAATTAAGCAGTCCTTAATCTAATGTCTGTGCTGCCAAATGTATAAATCTCTTAGTAGAAATGAGGTAGAATATTTACTTCTTTTAAAATGAAAGCAGAAAGATCAACAGGCAAATATAGAGACTCCTGAGTACACATATCATTGTATTCCCTTATTATTTCTTTTGAAAGATGAATATCATTTAATGAGACTTTATAGATGAAAATAAGAATCAGTTTGAGCAGGTAGAAATTGAAGCCTGTGGGGGAAAAATGTGACCAAACAGAAACAGAGTGCCCCAAGCTTCACCTACCATGAAGCAGAAAGGTTTGCGAAGCCAACATGTACATCTAGAAACAAGAAAATGATCCAAGAATGTCATCCATCTAAGCATTCCTGATGTGCTTCAAAGCCAGAATGTTTTGGTTAAGAATATTCACATCATCAATTACGATTCCAAAGTTGATTCTACTCAAGGGCTTGAGAAACTTTCTTTTGGGCAAAAGAGTGGCTTAGGACCTGAACAGGTCAGTCCTTATGTTGATGTCCTCCAACTCAACCATGATCATTATACTAGACACAGGAAAAGGGCATCTAAAAAGATTAATCTTTGGACAAGTGATATTCCTTTAAACACTAAGTGTGTTTCTGACCAGAAACTGAAGATAAAACAAAACAGAAAATAAGATAGGAAGAGGGGGACAAATCATAAACAATCAAGTTAAACAGTGAAACCAAAAGAGTAGGGTTGCTAAGTCACAGGAAAGGTAATGCACAAATAATGCTTATGAATATCATTGTATAGACCACTAATCAAGATGTCAGGGTACCAGCAGCAGGAGTCACAACTATTCTATTGTCCATAGTAGTCTGAGGAGGTCTTTCTGTTCAGATGGAGTCAACATGCCTAGTTTCTACACTGAAAAATATAGCATGAAAAAAAGTTGTTAAGGCCCCAACATGACTGACTAATGTAAGCACAAAGAAGCATGTCAAAGGGATTGAGAAAAGCTCTTGAGGCCTCAACCATCACAAAAAAACTATAGGCAACTGGAAGTCTTGTGAGCCGGAGAGTTGGTCTTCCTCAAGAAAGCCAAACCAATTGATTGTCTAGTGTCACATGGTCAGCCCTGAAAATACATGTACAAGTAGCATTATACTGACTGAGCATGGCATCTTTAGGAATGTATATTTGTGCAATTTTTAAGTGTAAATGTGTATGCACATACACATGTGTGTGCATGTACATATGCATGCACATGTGTGCACCTACACACACAGGTGTGTACATGAAATAGAAATTAGTGAAAAAAGAGGAGGCCATGAATGAAAGCTGAGTGACAAGAGGTATATGTGAGGTTTGGGAAGAAGGAAAGTGAAGGGAGAAATGTAATTATCAATGTTACATATTTTTTTTTTAAGAGACAAATGTTTTAATAGACCTTTCGGCATGTGTAAAGAAAGATACCCATTGTGAAACTGAAAGGATAAGAGAGATTTAACTTAGATAAAGAACAGTCCACATCGAAACATGATTGTAAGCCCCTCAGGAAAGAGTTATGCCTATCATTTATCTTGAAAGCAATTCATTCTAATGCTCTTCATTACAAAACAGAATTGCTGTGCTGTACTTCTCTTTATTTATGTATGTGATCTAACTTTAAATTACTTCATTTTACTTTTAATCTTCAAAGATGCTGCTGACTTCCTATACATCACCTCTGAGCATCTATCTCCTTACTGCTTGCTCATTCTGTTTTTGCTGTCAGGCAATCGGAAGCAAAGGAAAGATGGAGCTTAGTATTGCAAGACTAGCTGACTCCATCTATGAGTTGGCATCATGAGCTGCCTGGGATTGGAGCAGCCTTTTCATTTAGCCCTCAAATGTCACCAACCTACTCAGGTTATTCTTTTTCTCCTTAAAACATATAACTACCTTCCATTTTTTACCTTTTTGATTCTGAAGAAATATATAATTTATTGTTTCTGTCAACTGAATCATACTTTTAACTTCTCTCATATCACCGCAGTGTTATCTTCAATTCCATGTCGATTCATGTTTCATTTCATCCTTTGGAGAAGAGTCTGCTGTGAGGTCCTTGAAGATTTTTAATATAATTTATTCAGCTTTTGTGTCCTTTCCTTTTTTATAGAATTAACTTCGAGGCTTACTCAATATATGTGTTATTCAGACATCTAGCCCTACTATTAATTCTACTACTTTTTAACATTTCTATTTATGCCAAAACCTTGTACAAATGTCTCTATTGCTTTTAATTCTTGCTATAAAGCAACATTTTAACTGTGTTATTAAATTTTTCTTTCTTCCACTCTCATGGACTTCTGAAAACACTGGGAAAAGATTACAAAAGATTTTTTGGTTCCAACAGGCAGCAAGTATAACTCAACTTCATATTTAGACTGCCCTGACATTTTCTGCTTATTTTGGGCATTATTAGGACATATTCCTGTTCATCTTTAAGAACATCCTTTATTTATAATCTAATTAGAGTACCTTTAAATTATGTACCAGGTGCTTTTTGTTCCTAAAAGCATGACTATTTCTTCATTTCTGATCTCTACCTATGAAAGTCTCCAGTAGCATTGCATCCCTCTTCTCCTGCACACACACTTACTGTGCTTATTCTCCAGTCAGAAATGCACACTGAACTAAGTAACTGTGATCCTTGTGATAAATTGAGGTAGGAACAATGGTAAATTCAGTGCATCCCTAATAAGTCAACAAGTTTCTTCCTCAAAATGTTTTTCCATCCTTAATGTAACTATGGGATGTAATTTTCTCACATTTCTATGTCCCTGGCTCTCTTCATTGTGCTTTGCATAGCATCCAGCATAGCACTGTGGCATTTTATTATTACCTTTTTAATATCTGGGATCAGTTTTTCCATTGTATCATTCACTGTTCACTAAAGGTTTGTAGTCTTCAATATCTGATCCCAGACACTATTCCACTGATTTTCATGTCTGTTCTACTGCTTGACTGTCACAGAACCACTACCATATCACAAGTATTAAAAACTACAATCATTTTAATCTGTCACTTTCATGACTGACATTGTTTTTACAACATGAGGGTCATACTTAAGTTCATATTAATATTCCAGTTGCTCCCCTCTCCTTATGAAGCTAGTCATTTCCCTTTTGGCACTGACATTTAACCTCTTTTCCAGGTAGATCTGTGATCTCACATTATATATGTGAACTTTCCAGAAGATTTTGGAATTATTTTCATTACTTTTAATCACTAAATTTTAAGCTCATCTTTATTCACAAGTTTTATCAGGATGACAGAAGAAAAGGAACTTTTTATTGAGTTCCCTGAGGTATATTCAGAGCTTAGCTAGTAAACTAAGTGAATGATACCTATGTCCTTCACTCATGCCAACTATTTAATTAAATTAACATACGGGATTTCTTTCTTTTTTTAAATGTAAATGAAGAGTAATAGTGCTTTCTTTTTTTAATCCCCTTTCCTCATTTCCCCTCTGAAAACCCCCCTATCCTATCCCCCTCCCCCTGCTCACTCACCCACCTACTCCTGCTTCCCTGTCTTGGCATTCCTCTACACTGGAGCATCAAGCCTTCACAAGGCCAAGGGCATCTCCTCTCATTGGTGTCCCACAAGACCATCCTCTGCTACTTATGCTGATGTTTTCCAGCCTTTTACTGAGGTAGTTTCTGTCTTTGTCACTGAGATGGGTTTCCTATATGCAGCAAAAAAGGTTGGGTCCTGTTTAAGTATCCAATCTATTAGTCTATGTCTTTTTATTGGGGAATTGTATACATTGATATTAAGAGATATTAAGGAAAAATGATATTTGCTTTCTGTTATTTTTGTTGTTAGAGGTGGAGTTATGTTTATGTGGCTATTTTCTTTTTGATTTGTTTAAGACGATTATTTTCTTGCTATTTCTAGGAAATAGTTTCCCTCCTTGTTTTGGAGTTTCCCATTTTTTATCCTTTGAAGGGCTCGATTTGTGGAAATATATTGTGTAAATTTGGTTTTGTCATGGAATACTTTGGTTTCTTCATCTATGGTAATTGAGAGTTTTGCTGGGTATAGTAGCCTGGGCTGGCATTTGTATTCTTTTAGGGTCTGTATGACATCTGCCATGGATCTTCTGGCTTTCATACTCTCTGGTGAGAAGTGTAGTGTAATTCTGATAGGTCTGTCTTTATATGCTACTTGACCTTTTCCCTTACTGCTTTTAATATTCTTTCTTTGTTTTGTGCATTTGGTATTTTGATTATTATGGGATGGGAGGAATTTCTTTCTGGTCCCATCTACTTGGAATTCTGAAGGCTTCTTGTATGTTCATGGGCATTTTTTTCTTTAGGTTATGGAAGTTTTCTTCTATAATTTTGAAGATATTTACTGACGCTTTAAATTGGAAATCTTTACTCTCTTCTATACCTATTATCCTTAGGTTTGGTCTTCTCATTTTGTCCTGGATTGCTGGATGTTTTGGGTTAGGAGCTTCTTGCATTTTGCATTTTCTTCAACTGTCGCATCAATGTTTTCTGTGGTATCTTCTGACCCTGAGATTCTCTCTTCTATCTCTTGTATTCTGTTGGTGATGCTCACATCTATGACTCCTGATTATTTTCCTAGGTTTTCTATCTCCAGAGTTGTCTCCTTTTGTGATTTCTTTATTATTTATACTTCCATTTTTAGATCCTGCATGGCTTTGTTCAATTCTTTCACTTGTATCATTGTGTTTTCCTGTAATTCTTTAAGGGATTTTTTAAATTTCCACTTTAAGGTCTTTTACCTGTTTTCCTGTATTTCTTTAAGGGAGTTATTTATGTCCTTCTTAAAGTCCTCTATCAGCATCATAAGATGTGATTTTAAATTCAAATCTTGCTTTTTCAGTGAGTTGGGTTATGCAGGACTTGCTGTTGTGGGAGAACTGGGTTCTGATGATGCCATGTAGCCTTGGTTTCTGTTGGTAAGGTTATTGCTGTCTCTGGCTTGAGCTTGTCCCTACTGTGGGCCTATAAGCCTGTGTTAGCACTCCTGGGAGATCAGCTCTCCCCCACAGGAGGGTTGCAGAACAACCCTAGTTCCTAGGTACAGATGGAGGCAGGAAGGACCATGTCCCAGCTGTTTTGTGGCTTGTGTGCTCCTGGCTGATCCTGCCTTAGACAGTCACTGAAGAGAAAATGGTAATCTCACCCAAATTTCTTTAATATTATTAACTATAAGCATTACTTCATAAGATAGAATTATGCTAATTACACTACTCTATATAGACTGTCTTTTATTTCATTTAAAAGTATGTATTATTTTAGATATTTAAAAATTATGTATATATGTATGTATGTATGCATGAATTTATGTATGTGTGTTATGTGCATGAAGCTGATTGCAGAAACCAGAGGCATAGGATCTTTCTTAAACTATAGTTATTGGCAGTTGATAGCTTTCTTATATGGGTGTTTGAAACCTCCCAGATCTTCTATAGGAGTAATATTTGCTCTTAAACCCTGAGCCATCTATCTAACGCTTATCATTCTAATATGTTTATAAAAACAAATTGACACAATAAATTTAGTAATATTTAACTTGTATAGATTTGTTTTCAAGGCTATATGTGGACCATTAATGTCATAATTTCTAAAAGAAATAAAAACATAACTAAGTTTTTGTCCTTATTAGACTGATAGTTATTTCATACTTATAACTTTTTAATTTTATAAAGTTTATATTTATAATTTTTAAAAGATTTAATTAATTTTTATTTATTTATTTCTTTGTGTGTTTGTGTGTGTGTGAGAGAGGGTGGGGTTATCATGGGCCTCTGGTGGCCATGGATACTGTAAGAGTGTGTTGCATTCTTTGAAACTGCAGTTGGTGTTACAAGCAGCCTTGAGCAGCCTGTCATAGGTCCTAATAACTGAACCCTGGTCATCTACAAGAGGATCAAAATCTTTAAACCACCAATCATCTCCCTAGACTCCCATGTTTCTATTATTACTTTATGTATTATTTTTGTGCTTTAATACTAAATAAGTCTCTTGTTCAATGTATTTAGATAAAACAAGGATATTTACTATACCTGTACTATTATTAAGTGCTTAAAATCAGAGGATTTAAATGTATCATTGGCCTTAAAAGTTATGACTAGCTCACTCTAAAGTAAAGATGTGAAAATAGTATTGAAGTCATAGTTCCAGACTTTCTGTTTAGATATTAATGCATTTGTGAACATGTCTAGGTTAGCAAATCTTTGACTTGATATAATATAGGTTTAAATAGATTTCCTGTTTCCTTTGATTACTCTAAAGTACTCAGGGTGGTCAGCCAAAAAATGTTAACATTTGAATAATAGGGCTGTGATTTCTTTTAACACAGAATCCTGAGTAGACTGCTAAATGCTTTCCTTCAATAATGAGGGAAAATTAACAGGGGGATCACCCTGAATCTGTAAGCATAAATTTAATTTTTAAAAAATATTTAGCCTTCAGTTTTGTTGGTATTGAGGGAGGATACTTGACAAGTTTCTTTTTACAAATTCTGTAAATATTGCTTTCATGTATAGAAGTGTTGGGAAATGTGACTTATGCATTAACCGTAGGTTAAAATAACAGAGGAAGTAATACCTCATAATATCTCATTCCATTTTGACTGGAGAACAAGTACTAAGAGTCTCTTTTCTGCCTGGAGGCTTTCCCCTCTGTCACCTGCCACCCACTTGTGACCTATGAGTCACTGACTATTCCAACTTCATTTAAAATCTTTATTAAATTAGTTTGAATCCTAAGCCTCTGTATTAAGAGAAGATATATTGGATTTTATATCTTAAGATGAAGAATTGTAATGGAAATTGTAGAACTACTTGTAGGTTTGTGATTTTAGAATCTTGGAATAAATATATCTCTATCTCTATCATCTCTATCTCTATCTACATCTCTCTATCTATCTATATATATCCCCTCACATCACTGTATGTGCAAATGGACACAAACATATAAATATAACTAAATTGTAAAGTAACTCATTACCTCCTAACTTTATGACAGTACAATCTATTAATGTAATTTGAGAGATAATAATGTCACTAATAATGATCAAAATTAATCATTCCCTTTAAAGTGCTTTCCTTAAATGTTTTAAGCAATGAAATTTCTTCTTTCCAATAATAAATACAGTAGCATGTAAATAATTCTAGCATATATTGCACATTTAGTAGGTATTAGATGAACTAAGAAATGAGTTCTATTAAGTACTTATAAGATATACATAACTGTCTTTATTATGTATTAAAGAGTCTCCATTCATAAAAGCGTTTCCAAAGCTCTTTCTGTATTTAAAGCTCACACGTTTACTCATTTCAGAATTTAGTGGAAATATTCACTAGAGGCAAATATTCTCTGGACTCTATCTTTAAGTAAATAAGTAAATTCCTTTGTGGAATAAAGCTTCAAATATTAACATAGCATTCCTTATTCTTTTGAAAACAAATGATATACTAAAATTCCTTAAGTCAACACATCCATGCTGTTTTACAGTGTTTCCAGTGCAACTCTGTAGATAAATGGTTTCAAATGTAAACATATTTATGTAACTCTAAATTATATGCACTGTTAAGACATGACTAGATACGCTTAGTAAACATGAGAACCAAGAGTAATATATCACATAGCAAATTTCAGAGGTTCATCTATGTGCCCCTTGTCTTTAATCTACTATAGCTTTCTTTTGTATCACTTCATAAAACAAACATCTATGGATATTCAAATCTTTAATAGTGTTAAATGGCATTATTTATAGCCCAGGTGTGTGTTATGCCTGTCATGGATAATGTAACAGGTCTCATTTCTTGGTTCATGATCTACTAACAGACTGTGCTAGTAGGTAAAGTAGCTTTCTTCTGTTTCTACTGTAAAAATAAAGCCTTTGAAACCATGAGTCATTACTGCTTCCCAGTGACAGCTGACATCTGATATGATATAATCAGGAATATGAACATAACCCCCTCTTGGAAAAATGCAATAATTAATTGCTATTTCTATGCATCCAAGACTTCCATTTTAAAATAAATTGAAGTCCAAACTCAATAATTCTAACTTCAATCTATTGACTAAGTTTGCAATATTTTATAGAATAATAACAAAACAAGACCTTACCTTGCATCTAATGACAAAAATGTAAAACTTACACATATATTATATCCACCAGCCACCACATTTTATTTTTATTTTTTGCCCTTTTTTTAAACATAGATCTTTTCTTGTACAATATAATTTAAATATAATTTCCCCTACCTCTACTCCTCTGAGTTCCTCATAACTGAATCCACTTCTTATCTGTCTCCCACTAGAAAAGAGCATTCTTCAAAGAGATAACAAAATATAACAAAATAAAATATCTTAAGACAAAAGAATCATAATGAAATTGGACAAGCCAAGTAAATAGAAAAGTAAACGATCCCAAGGATCAGACACTCATGCACTTTGCTCAGTTGCTTTAGCGGGCTTTGTTTCATTGATATTGTCTGTCCTCTCTGTCTCCAATCATTCTGCCTCCTCTTCTGGGGGTTCCCCAAAGTCTGAGGAGAGGTGTTTGTTGGAGACATCTCACTTAAAGCTGTGTGTTCCAAGATCTTTCTCTCTGCATAATGTCTAGCTGTGGACATAATGTGGGTCTGGATTTGTTCCTCTCTTCCAAAGGAAGAAGCCTCTCTGATGATGACTGAATAAGGTAACAATCTATGAGTATATTATTAGATATTATACTCCGAATATTATTAGATGTCATTTTATTGTTACTTTCTATTGTTATTATTACATTATTATTATTATTAATTATATTTACATTCTAGTCATTACCCCTCCTTTCCTTCCCTCTTTCCACAGTTCTTCATCCCCTTGCCTCTGAGAGGGTGCTTTGCCCCCACCAGGTCTCCCCCACCCCTGGGACCTCAAGGCTCTTGAGGATTAAGCACATCTCCCACTGAGGACTGACCAGGCAGACCTCTACTATATTTATGCCAGGGACCTCAGACCAGTTTGGGTATGCTTCTGTTTGGTCACTCAGTCTCTGGGGGCTCTCTGGAGTCTGGGTAAGTTTAGACTGCTGATCTTTCTATGGGGTCTATCTCCCCTTCAGCTCCTTCAATCCCTCCCCAAAATTCAAACATAGGGATGGTTCAATATATGAAAATTCATCAACTTAATCTCCCACATAAACGAACTCAAAGAAAAAAGTCACATGATCATCTCATTAGATGCTGAACTAACCTTTGACAAAATACCACACCCATTTTTGTTAAAAGTCTTGGAAGTATTTTCTAGTTCTGATCCATTTGCCTGCAAAACTCAGGATATCCTCATTATTAATAGTTGAGTAATGTTCCATTGTTTAAATTAACCACATTTTCTGTATCCATTCTTCTGGCATGGGACATATGGGTTGTTTCCAGCTTCTTTATATCACAAACAAGCCTGCTTTGAACATAGTGGAACATATGCCCCTGTGGCCTGGTGGGGCATCTTTTGGGTGTATTCACAACAGTATTATTGCTGGGTGTGCCGCGCCACCCCTGACCTACAGGAATAAAGACACAGCACGACCGGCTCCTCCTTTCAGCAGTTTACTCAGGATGCTTTTCAATTGACAGCAAGAACAGGCAGCCCCCGATCCTGACCCGGGCACAGCTTATATACCATAGCAGGAGCCTATGAACTCATGCCACATCTCATCTCTCCATAGGCTGGGAACACCTGCATAAGATCAGGCCACTCGAGCGCACAGCCTACAAGCCAAATAAGGAGTAGTTTGTCTCACGGCTCTCGGGCAGCCGTTGCCATCTTTTGGTGAGGTTCTCACAGCGCCTAACAGCTGGGTCTTTAGGTAGATCTATTTCCCATTTTCTGAGGAACCCCCAGATTGATTTCTAGAGTGGCTATACCAGTTTGCAAACCTACCAACAAAGGAGGAGTGCTTTTTT
The DNA here is from genome assembly GCA_019843815.1 of Montemys delectorum. NCBI lineage: Eukaryota > Metazoa > Chordata > Mammalia > Rodentia > Muridae > Montemys > Montemys delectorum. The sequence goes on along the minus strand of JADRCD010208287.1, from coordinate 544 downwards.
TTCTCCACATCCTCACCAACATGAGCTGTCACCTGAGGTTTTGATCTTAGCCATTCTGATTTGCATTTCTCTGATCACTAAGAACTTTGAACACTTCTTTAGATGCTTCTCAACCATTCGAGATTCCTCTGTTCTGAATTCTCTGTTTAGTTCTATACACCACTTTTTGATTGTCTTGTTTGGTGATTTTGGTGGTTAGCTTCTTGAGTTCTTCATATATTTTGGATATTAGCCCTTTATCAGTTGTGGGGTTACGAAATATTTTTTCCAATCTGTAAGTTGCCAATTTATCCTATTGACTATGTCCTTTGCCTTACAGAAGCTTTCCAGTTTCATGAAGTCCCATTTATCAATTCTTTATTTTAGACCATGAGCCACTGTAGTTCTGTTCAGGAAATTTCCCTTGTGCCAATGAGTTCAAGGCTCTTTCCTACTTTTTCTTCTATAGATTCAGTGTATCTGGTTTTAGGTTGAGGTCCCTGATCCACTTGGACTTGAGCTTTGTGCAAGGTGACAAATATGAGTCTATTTCCATCTTTCTACA
>JADRCD010208285.1:0-13031 GCA_019843815.1 Montemys delectorum | reverse complement strand
TGTGTGTGTGTGTGTGTGTGTGTGTGTGTGTGTGTATAGGGTGGGCAAACTTCCCAAAGCAATGTATGGATCTGACAAAGGAGCATGCTAGGCTTTGCTCCAACAATCTGTCTGCAATCCTCATTTGATCCCTTGGCCCAATGTCCAGCTTCCCACATGGGCTATGATTCCATATATATGCATGGAGTCTCAACTCCTGCCAAGCCACCTAAGTCACTGTAGAGATGTAGAGACCATGGATGCTCTAAGAATGCACCCAGAATGATACAAGCCAATCATGTGGCTCTATCCATTCTCTTCTCTAAGTTAACACACATATACTATCAAATAGAACATTCTGTTTACCATTGATTTGGGTATATAAGCATAAGCTAAGACAGTGAGAGATGCCTCTCACGGTGTTGTTGGAGTGCTCCTGGATGGAAATAAATGAACAAATATGCCCTGGTGGCTCTGCCAACACAGGCTGAGGCAGAGGTGAGGGTTCTGTCCCTCATGCCCAGGCTCATTCCTACAATCGGAGAGGAAAAGTACGTGTGATTTACAAATCTGTCAGCCATCTAAAGCAGCCAACTTTTCCCAAAGACACAGAACCAAAGGCAGACTTCAAAGTGTCCTTCACTCCTCTGTGCATATATCCTATGCACATCCTCATGTATGCCTTACATTGACTCTAAATTACTCATTGTTAATGCCGTGTAAGAGTTACATATGTATTGTTTAAGACATGACAAAAACAATCTTTAGACATTTAGCACAGATATAATTTTTAAACACTACTTTCAATTTGTGGTTGGCTGAATCTGCAGGAGTTTAAGTATAAACACAGGGCTACATTTGTGTTGTAGCTCATGAGTTTCTTTTGGGTCCAGAAGTCCATGTAACCATAGAGTTATGCAGTCACCTCAACTGTGTTATTGTTAGCAGCTTTTATTTGACAATAAGTTTCCTCTTCCAGTGGGCTTTCCTTTCCAAGTTCCTGTGGAGCTCTGCCTGAGGAGTCTTGGCTCCTGCAACTCTATCCACAACCTCCCCAGGGTTCCCAAACTCTCAGTATTGTTATCTCAAACCTTCACATAGTGGTGGTGCTCCAGGCCCTGTCTTCCATGACAACTGGGCTAAGAGCACCCACAGTGGCCTCGCGGGTGGAGAGTAAGAGCCCCAGAGTCAGCTTGGCTTCGGCTACCCACCACGGCCTCCCACAGCTGAGCTCACTGCTTGGATAGAAGCATGTTAACGTGGCAGCAGTCTCAGCTCGACTCTCTCAGTGAGATCAAGGAGTGGAGAGGAACCCAAAGGAATTCTGAGGAAATGTGAACAGTTTCTGTAAGAAATACTGCAAGCCCTAGGTTGGATCCTACACTGTAAATCAATGCGTAGGCAGGTAAGTAAATAAAATATGGTCAGCTGATGAATAGCCGGCCCCTCGATGTCACCTGAAATAATGAGATCCTAGAGGGATGCTGTCAGAGATGAGAGGCTGTTGTGTTCCCATTGTCAGATAAATGTTTTGTTTACCAAGGACCAACAACCTGGAAGGTTTTCTGGCTTCTAAATTCAATTAAGCGACTACTACCAGAACAGTTAAGGCAGCAGGCCCTCCTCAATCTGGGATGCCTTCCTTGCTAAGGACAGCTTGGTCCCCATGGTGCTGACGCCACAGGGGTATGTGGCTCTGGAACCAGGCAAGAGCAACCTCTCTCTTCTAGGCTATTCAGATTAGAGGCTGACGCTTCCTCTTAAGGAGGGGCTGAGAAAAAGAGTCAAATGTGCAGGAAACTTCCAAGACCCATCATCGTCATCCGTGTTGGCTAGCAAAATGCTTTTAGGGCATTCTGCATGCTGTATGAGCAGCAAAGGCCAGAGGCCACCTTGCCAGAGTTCGGATACTACAACAGAGCCACCTCCCACTCATCCCTGCCAAGAGCCTGGCATGCCACCTGGCCAGACGGTCCTGAAACCAAAGAACTGATGACCATCTTGCCGCCACAAGCAGAGGACTGGGTCAGTAAGCAGGAAGATGAAAATCCCAAGGATCCTGGGAACAGGGCGGCACCAGCACCATACCTGTACTGCTTTGTTGAATCTGGTACAGAAGTCTCTGAATATCTGGAAGCATTCATCCAGTTTCATGGTTTCTTTGTCTTCACAGAAAAAATCTATAAGGGTGTGAGCCTCAACCTGCAGCTCCTGCTTCCAGAGTTCCAGCTCTGCCAACTTTTCCACAGCAAACTATGGGGGGAAACAAACAGGGACACACGTAGTAAACAAGGTCAGCAGATGTGGATGCACTCCCAGGCTTCGATTTCAGGTCTCTGGAAAGAGAAGGCTGCAAAGGCCACTTGGAGCCAAAAGGAAAATGAAACAACCCAATCCAAAGCTCAAGAAAACAAGGTGACCTCCTACCTGAGACCCAGAGGCCACAAAACGAACTGAAGAAAGCCAGGAGGGGGTGTCACACACCTGTAACCCCAGCATTTGGGAGATGAAGACTGAGGGACAAGGAATTCAAAGCTAGCTGGGCTACACAGCAAGACTCTGTCTCTAAGTAAGTCAACATGAAGCCTTAACCTTCATGTAGAATGTCATTAACCAAGAGTTTACCTTTAAGACCACTAGAAAAGTTGCCAAGGCAAACAGCTTGTCGTCGCTAAGAAATTCTGCTGTATTTGTTTTTCCTCCCCTTAAAACAGACTCTTGGGCCAAGGTCTCAGAAGGTAACTTGTCCTGACAAGCTGCCCATGCTGTTCTGCTGAGAGGGGATCTACACTTAATCCCAAATACACTCTCTTAGGTCACTGTCCCTACTGGCCAGGATGGAAGACTGAGGCGCTCCCTGAGCAGCTGTACCCACGTGCAGTAGGTTTGGGGGTGTATAAGAACTCCCTAGGAGATTTGGGTGGGTCCTATCCCAATCCCTACTTCCCTGATGGACTTTCCTTGGCTCCTCTGGGATACAGCTGCCAAGGATTTCAGTGCTATTTCATCAAAGTACTGGGTGTGGTAGAAGACAGTGTGTCCCCAGCACGGTTCCATCAAATAGAGTGGGGCTGGTGATGTCCAAGGGTCACAAAGCATAGTCCCCTGATACAGGTTAGGGATAGCCTCTGAGCCATAATGAGGTGGCTGTGTAGAGAGAAAGGAGGCTGGATATTTGAGCTACTTCATGGACGTCTTTCATTACTGCCATGTTTACTAGGCTTATATGAGAAGGCATGTAGGAAGCAGATTACTGCATGAAATGATGCGTACATTTATATCTTAAGAAAGTCTGCCTGTGAACAAGTTTTTTTTTGGAGTGAGGGGGTAGGCCTAAGATGTAGGAAACAAGTTGCCCTCCTTGGAGGAGGTAACACTCAGCCAGCTACACTGCAGAAGTGTACCAGTTCAACCGCTTTCCCCTTAGCAAGCCTTTGCCTAACCAGTTACACTCTAGGGGCTGTGGGAAACAAAAACTATTTTGGAAAGTGAAACCAGAGAGAGAAACCACCTGAGCGGATAACCTGAGGCAGAGAGAGCCTTCCTGAAGTAGCTTCACAGAGAAGAGGGTATTAACAGAAAGACGATGTAGCTTCACAGAGAAGAGAGTATTCACCGAAAGATAATGCTTTGCCCGTCACTCTTCTGCAGGGCCAACAGCTAAGGACAGCTGCAGAAGAGCAGGCCTCCTGACAAGAATCCACATCTCTTAGGACTTTGCTGCAGACCCCGTGGGGATGGATGTATACCAGGAAGAAACAGCCTAACAGAGCCCACGTTGCCCTCAGCACCAGGGACAACCAAACACTCTAAATGTCGGCTTGAAAACCAGCCACTGTGGAATTGGATGCCGTGAATACTGTAGTATCCTGCACGGAACCAGAACAAAGTTGCGCTGGCCACAGAGTCAACAGTTGAGTGGCTGTGACTGATAGTTCAGTGGCTCTGAGATGAACCTGCACGGTCAGGCACTAACTTGCTGGCCTGCTGTGAGCTAATGTCTCACCTAAAGTGGGATAAAAAAATGATGAAATGAAGATGGAAGAAAAGTGTTTCTGTCTCCTTTCAGTTCAAAGACCTTGCATAAAGGCTGAAAGGACTTTCCTAGCCATGTACGAGGCCCTGGGTTCCTATCCTAGCACACACTCACACACGAGCAAACCCAGTCATCCAACAAACCAGAGCACAAAGCCAGAAGCCTTGAGCAGCTCTGTGCTACTCATATCGAGAGAGCTGTACCACCTTTCGACTGGTGTCCAAAGGCCAATGGCCCCACCCCAGCCCACCCCCAGGAGCCCCAGCCCACTCTAGAAAATGCCCATCTATCTATGTGGCATCTTCTCTTTATACAGGTTATAAGGGCTGCTGAGGCTGGAACTGTAACTTTAAGATCCTGTCCTGGTCCAGCATGAACAATAATCCTAGTCTCAATACTGTTAAAACAAACACTACCAAAAAAATTTTTTAAAGATCTAAAACAAGGTTGCCACTGAAAAGCAGCCAGCAGCGAGGAGAAAGCAACCGGATCCTTCTGTTGGAGCCTTCTATGTTAAGAGCTGGTACAAGATTACATCGGGAGGGCATGTGCTCAGCATGTGCAAAGCCATCAGTTCAAGCCCTAGCATCTCCAGAACAAAGGATTTAGTGTAAGCTCTTGATAGTTAAAATAAGAACGAGGCTGAAGGAAACAAACAAAACCTAAGTTCTGATGCACTGCCGTTCTCATTCTTGGATTTCTACTTGGCTTCATGCACCTGAGTGTGCTTATTACTGCTCTGGGCTCCGAGATGGCTGCAGTCTCTGGGTTGCAGTTGCACTGTGGGTGGTACTCACAGCACCTGCCCTGGCACCAGGCCTTGGTTTCGAAGACTTTGATGGGCAAGCATCCCTCCTTGCCTCCTGCATGGGCAGCCCTGCTCAGGGGTCTCACAGAAGGCTGAAAGAAACAGGATGGAGGTATGGCTTTGTTTTTTAAATAAGGAAGGTTAAAAAAAAAAAAAAAAAGCACGTCAGACTATGTGATTAGTGAGTCACCATGAGTTGTCACACACACATCCACTCTACTGGTTTTTGTTGATGTTATTCAGTGTGGCTCCTGCCACACCCTATGAGCTGATGACATATTCGTGTGCTGATGGGCACCAAAGCTGTGTGCACCCTGCTTCTCCCAGCAGAAATCACAACAGGTACAATGGGTCTCACTCTTCTAGAGAAACACGAGAAGGAACATCAGCCCAAGTACTCTGGTGTCTGGGTGTTCTGTGGAACTCTCTACCATTGTCCAAAAATATGAAGGCTACAGAATCAAATCTCAAGGTGCCAGGCAGAGTCTGGGGAGAGAGGCCTGGCCTGCTGCCATTTCAGTGCAGGAAAGAGTGATCAGAAGACCCAGGCACAGTCATCCAAGCCATTTCTCCTGTTCAGATCACCATCTCGGTGCATCCTCTGCCATGGAAGGACAGTGGGGCACAAGGATCCTTGTATTCACTTGGGGTAAAAGCTTGATTGGACACTTGCTGCCTCCACAAATCAAACAGGCAGAGCTGCTGAGAGTGCTGGATGCTAAGAGGGACTGACCTGGAGGAAGTCTTCCATCTGCTGACATAGCTCCTGGTCCCGCTGGATATTTTCCTGTAGCGATTTTGTTCTGACAAAGAGCGAGTGCAGCTCTGCCTCAGTGATATCCAGAGATAATCTGCAGAAGGAAGGGGAGAGTGGGCAGCTGGCACCAGGGCACCAAGAATTGTGTGACTAAACAAGAGACCCATCTTTGGCCAAGCCTGGAACAGGGGAGCCACTAGGGTCACATTTACCCACTCCTATGTTTAATTCTGAGTCTCCAACTGTTTTTTAAAGACACTGAGTGCTTCCTCAACACACAAGAACCAAGAACTAAAGAAAGCAGGCAGCCCCAGACCACGGGGCTGGGGTTACTTTTCACACAGGAGGTCTCAACACCTCTGTGCAACAAGAGTCATCACTAAAATTCAGTGGGATGCGGAGCTTCCCTGTGTTAGGATGCTCTCACTGACAAGGAACCAGGCAATGGAGCTGACTTTTAGCCTTCCTCTAACAGGTCACAGGCAGCCAGATTCTACATCTCCCTATATGTTACAGAGAATGGAAACATGGCCGACAACTCTGCAAATGAGCAGCTGGACTTGGTTCTAGCCATTGAATCAAGATCAGCAGAATGTCCACAATGGTTTTTGTCACCAGGGAAGGGAGCAGGCAGAACACCAAATCCAGGGGAATTTTGTACATTTGGATGCATTCATGTTGCTATTATGGATTTTACAGTTTTTGTTGTTGTTGTGCTAAAAACTTTCCACCTTTATTGACCATTGGTGCCCGTTGGAGAATTCACTATACTTCATTTGTGTATGCCATTCACCTTCCATTTCAAATAAACAAACCTTACCGGGAGGAGTTTCTCTAAGACTATGATGTTTACCTAAAGCTATCCAATTCAAACAAGAAATGCTAGCTCAGAAATACATTAATTTTCTCTCTATATAATATTTCTATAGTATGGATACAGTAAAATATTTGCATGTTAGTTTTTTTTAGGGATTTAAAAAAGGTTGTATCTTATGTCTGTTTTCCTTGGAGCATAATCTAGTGAACTGTAAACACAAATTATGAAGTGTTTAATCTTTGTAATGGTAATCCTCCTGGTTGAAAGACATTATCTGTGGCTGGATGTCAGTCACAGTTAGACCCTGTCTAATGACAGGATTGAGTTGTGGTTTGTCTCCTTATTGGTAGATGGTGCATGCTGTCATGGAGACTACAGTCCCTCGCATAATGGCGACGTTCCATAGCCAGGCATGCTGGCATATGCCTACAGTCCCAGATTCTCAAGAAGCTGAGGCAGGAAGATCATTTCAGCTCAGGGATTCCAAGGCAGCCAGGGCAACAAAGTAAGACCTCATTAAAAAGAAAACAAGTATATCATATTAACTTGGCTGATCCAAGCAGTGGTGAGCCGAGCCAGCTCACCAGAGTCAACTCTGTGCATTTCTTCTCAACTTTACATTACATTCGGGTGCTGGCAGCCAGAAACTAGCCAGGCTGGCAGTATTTAAGGCTTGACATCAGCAAATGTGAAAAATCAAGACTTTTTTTTTCTGGAAGAACTGATTAACTACAGTGTTTTCCAGAGGCTGCCTGGGTCTCTACTAAGTTGCCTCTAACAACACACTGGAGGTGATATGCACACAGGTCATTGCTACATCAAAGCGTGCATCTTCTATATTAGGGTTAGAAGCAAATTAGAGCAATGTAATTAGGGCTTCATGCTTCGTAGACACTTTCTCTGTAAAACCGAGTGACTAATTTAGAATCAAGTCCTTTCACAGGCCTTGGTGTGGTTCCAAACTCTTCAACTACAATAGAAAATAAATATACCGCATTCGAGTCCATGGGGAAACAGTGATGTATGGCCCTACAAGCTCGATCTAAACCAACTCCCAAGCTAAGCACTTTCATCCTCATGGGTGTGGGAGGGATTTGAAGCCCTAATCCCTATTTTCCTTAGACTGAATGATACTCTTTAGCATAGACTAAGATGGTTTCTTTCAGTTTAAAAATAACAATTAATTGTTCAAAGTCCCAAGTTACACACGTGTACACACACACACACACACACACACTGCACATGGAAAGGAAACCCAAAAGTTCAATAAGAGAACACATTTCAGAGTTCAGACTGAAACCTGAGAATGTCCATCACTCCGCCATTTTAATGGAAAGGTCATCCAGGAAACCAAGGCTCACAGTGCTCTTGGCCTCTGTGCTCACCTCGATGTCTCTTGCACATGCTGCAATTTCTCAGAAAAGTTTAGAAGGACAGCATCTTGCTTCTGGGCTTCCTGGAACAAAAACAGACATTCTTCTTACCAGATGAATGAATCTGGGAGGGAAGCCTCACTCCCTTAGTGCTTCAGGGAGCCTCGGAAACAACACTTAGTTTTCAGCTTGAAAATCACGTTGAAAGCAATCCTTCAGCTGAGACATGAACTCTGATATTCTTCCTGAGATTTACCAGAACTGCCCCACACTGTTCAGATACCTTTAACCTTCCCAGGACAAACAATCCTCACATGAAATTCAACTCATGTGCATTCAAACTCAATGGAATGAGGTAACGGCTTAGTACTCATTGTTACCGAGAGAACCCAATACACCCTGGCTAAATACCAGCCATCTCCAGGAGCATGCGCGTGCGCTGACGAAGGCGTGAAATGCTGTTGACTGTTAAACTAGTTTGTAAACCAACTTTAATGAGAGGCACAGAAGCCAAGGAGGTGTCTGGATTCTTCAGCTGCTTGGAGGCCGACTTGGGAAGGGCAAGTGGAATGGAATCATTTAGGGGATTCCTTTCTACAGGAGCAGGGGCCAAGCCACCGAGAGCCAGGTGGCTCACGTCTGTCCAAAAGAGCCCCACCAGACCGTGTTTCAAACTAGATAAGGAAACAGTTTCCTCACTTCAGTGCTTTGAATATTGACCTTTTAACCAAGTACTGAGGACGAGAGGCTGGAGTGGGGGTGGGGGAGTAGGGAAACTCTCTTGATAGACTGTTTGCCCAGCATGGCAAGACCCTGGTTTCCACCCCCAGATTCCTAAGGAAAGAAACTATGGATAGAGTCACACTCCAAGCCCTACAATAACAGACAGCACTCCCATGTACAGTTTCCAAGAGACTAATCACAAATCAAATTCGTTTTACCCCAGGTTTCCACATGCAGTCTTCTACCACGCAGCCCTCTAACCTCGGCCCTACAGTGGATTCCCTTTCCAGCCTGCACCAAGCTACCAGACAGCTACTGCCAGGCTGTCTCCCCAGACCCAATTCTTGCTCTTCTTCAACCCATCCTTTACTGCGTACTACTTTCTTAAAATAGAAAACCTGGTCCCGCCATTAAACAGGCAAGCTTCTGCCTGCTTCCCATGGCTAAAGCATGAACTCTCAATTGTCACCTCTTACGTTTGACCCTTCCCTAGTCTCCGAATCCAGCCCCACTGCCTCCCTTGCCCAGTCCCCTTCAGTCGATCAAACTGGCAACTCACACAAAAAGCTTCTAAAACCAGAATCTTCTAGGCATACCCTTTGTCTTCTTTCTTAATTGGGAAGCCATCTCATGCCTGGGAAGACCACACTCTCTCCCACCAGGCCTTCATACTTTCCCTTACCTGAGCTACAAAATGCAGAAGATTCATGCCAGGTTTGTTTGCCTTCGTGTCCGCCAACTTGAGAAGAGAGGACAGTTTAAATCCAACAGCATTGCCAGCGTACCCTCCCTAAAGAAGACAAGGCAAGAGGAAGAAACATGCTGGGCCTGCAGCCAGACGGCAGATGGGTAGATTACTCTCATTTGGGATTATACTTACAGCATTCATGATATTCCCAGCCTGGAGCACCAAGTGTAATATTGAATGTAGCTCCCCACATAGCATCAGCTCTGTTAAAAGGAACACAGCCCTGCACGTTAGAAAGGCCTCGCATGCGTGAACGACCGCCACCAACATCCAACTTCAAGTTCAAGTGTGTGTGTCTGAAGCGAGCTCATCCCAAACCAAAAACACACTCTGCTGTAACCATGTCTATAATAACAATAGAAATATAAGATAGTCTATGTCCTGGTGTTTAGCTGGGGATCAAGCATGTTGGGCAGCCAAATGTAAAATGGTTTGCTAACAATTTCCAAGTCCCCCCCCCAACAGATAATTCTTTGACTTTTCTCCCCTTTCTCACTATTCATTGAGACCATTTTTATGAAATATGAGAACCAATAGCCAGCAACATCTTGCTTAGCCAATGAGTTAGAAAAAAAATAAGCAAGCTGAGACGTCATGTAAATAACTTGACAACCACTAGCCCTGAGGCCCTGCTACCCAAAACACCTTTCCATTTTATTCAAAGCACATTTCATTTGGATTGCCTGAAGGTTCTAAGACGGAACTTATGGTAACATATTGGCAAACAAATTCTTCATTTACACAGAATCTCTCATACATGTCTAGAAAGAAACACAATTAAAACTATGTATTTGGAAAGCTAAAACAAACACTCGGCTGTTAAAATGACAGTGTTGGTAATAAAATGTCACCTACAATATTTGTAGGTCACTAGTCTCCACTAAGTCTGGTCTTACTTTCAAAACATGACATTTGGATCCATGCCTGTGTTTTGTTATCTGAGAAGGCCAGTTTGGGAAGGTTGCGCAGATAAGAAACGTTTCCTCCGTGCCCACAAATTTATATTGCTCAATACCAAAACAAGTTTGCCCATGGCTGCGTGAACAGGAAACTCAGTCCTTTCGCTGTTGCTGCAACAAATAGCCTCAGAACGGGAGGAAGCATAAGAGGCCTCCATATTGGAAGAAGAAAATGTCCTTCTCCTTCTTAGCGCTGCTCTAACGTGAAGAAACCATGGTGAGCGGAGTAAAAGTTTTCCTCTTGGCACAGGCAGGAGCCACCAAATAGGAATAGACAATTCCAGAAAAGCAAGCAGAGAGGTAAACTGTGAGGGAGCCAGGCAGGCTCTGGTGAAAGCTGGAGAGCTGAAGATGGGAAGGTGGGTAGATCTGCCTGTGCCAGGCAGTGAAGGCCAGGGAGCTGCAGGGCCGCATACACTCTAGAGACACACAAAATGCCAGGGACAAAGGTCTCAGGCCTAGGAGGCAGGACAAGAAAAGTTTAGCTGTTACAAGAAGTGAAAGGATCAGCTATCTCAGACTTAACAGACCTTCAGATGCTGGAGTCCAGAGGGATGGTAGGTGGGAGAACCCACAGAATAGAGAACTCAGAAGCCCTGGCAGAAAAAGGCACAATGCTACATGCAGCCTGGATCGGAGGCCTGCCTGCTTTTGGAAGATCAGTCCCAGTCAACAGGGGCCAGAGAAAGGAAGATGTAGACAGTCCAGGGAGGTACAGCACACACATGTACACACTATACACACTCTCCAAAACCACACCCCTAATCCTATATACCAAGCCCCACACACATACACAATAGAGAGTCCACGCAATACATACTACATACCACAAACAGCACATGTAAGCATAATGCAAACACCTTTATAACATATCCACAACACACACTATACGTACCACATGCCACAGACGTTACATATACACATACCACATACCATGCACACCACACACACAGACACACCACGGAAAGTTAGCCATGCCGAGGAGCAGGCAGGCTATGACTTGCAAAGTTTACTCTGAAGCCTGAGATGAAAGAGACGTTCTTCCATGGAAAGATAATATGCAAATTAATATTCACTACTTGAACTGCTCATTCCTACGTATACCTTTTTCCTTCTTAGGTGATCCAAACGTGGGACTTTCTATTTCTGAATTTTTTTTAAAAAGATAAACAACTATCAAAATTGACAAAAACTAAGGAACTGTGGACGGCACATATTCGGTTACCTTTTGTAGCAACTCTCAGAATCCTTATGTCCTTGTATAGAGAAGAGCAGGATGGCAAGAACTCCTTTTTTAGCACCATGGCTTCGATCCGAAGTGAATAGCTGAAAAACAAGAAGAAAATCGAGCTGCAGCCTTGAAGTCAGCAGTAACCCCAGTCCACAGCGAACAGCAACCAGCGACCGCAGCCTTACTTTGGCACCTGAATCAAGCAGTACAGAAAGGAATCTGCCAGCGAGAGCTTGGACACATCGCCGTGAAATGTCTTTAATTTCTTTACCTAAAAGACAAAAAGAAAAGGGGAAAGGACAAAAAACAAAAACAAAAACGAATCGTCAATTAAAATTTAAGATTGCATTTCATCTTAGAATCATTCTAAGACAATAATGTTTCAGTGAGAAATACATATGTAGAGTTGAGAGAAAGAAAAGGAAATCCACAACAATGGTGTTGTCCGATGAGCCCAGGACCCTGAGCACACTAGTCAAGCATTCTACCACAGAGTCCCATGCTCAGGTCTACTGCTGCACTGGTAGATGCTGTGGCTGGGGCTCATGCTCATGGAGAAACCCCTAGATGGTGCTTTTTTAGCACCGTGGCTTTAATCCAAAGTGAATAGCTTAAAAATAACAAGAAAACAAAACTGTAGCAGTAAAGTCAGTTATAACCCTGCTAGGTGCTAGATGCTGTGGCTCATGCTGAAGGAGAACCCAGAGGACTGATGGAGGAGATTTTCTAAATTCTAAAGGCACCCTAGTGACCTCCACATCGAGCAGCCTAGTAAAAAACAAGGAGGCAACCTTATTTTCCCTGAGGAAAGGGCGGGTGACGCTCCCAGCTAAGTATACACATTTTCTGGCCTCCGCCTCTTGGCTTTCTATAAAGTCCAAGAGAGTCTAGGGCACCAGTGGGGAGAAAAATCAGGGTTTTTTTTTTCTTTTCATGGTCAAACTAAATAAACTCATTTTCTCCCCTTTAACTAATTTCTTTCGGGACAAGGTGACAGGCTGTGGATCTAAGCCACTCAACTGTTGTTTCTGTGTAGGGTTTTGCTATTTAACCTAAGCTAACTTCAAACTTTTCATGTTCTCGCCTCGGCCTTCTGAATGTTAGGATTTCAGATTCGTGTCATCTTGCTTGGTTCCTCCTCACTTCCCACCCCCAGTGTTGGGAGATAAAACCCTGGGCCTAGACATGGATAGCATGTCCTTCCACTGGGCTACAACCCAGCCTGGACTACGCTACTGGGATGAGTACAGGCTGGATCTCCAGCAGGGAGTAAGAAGGAAAAAAAGCTTCAGCTGAACAATAGATGTTCAGATGTCTGCCTAAGACGTAGCTAAGCTACAGAACAGGCCAGGATGCCCATCAGCAGGTAACAGAGAACGAGACGAGAGTCTTTCATAACAGAATGGATGGAACCAGACAGAATTAAGGTAAACAGAGTCAGCCTGCCACTGAACAGCACGCACTGGATACTGTCTGTCCTATATGGAAGCTAAGAAATGTCTTGACTGTAGGATGGAAATTAGGAAGCTCGTCCAGGGAAGGGAGGACATGGACCAAGGGGGCTGGATTTGATCAGCACATGCTGTCGTGCACATGATAC
>JADRCD010208283.1:0-21351 GCA_019843815.1 Montemys delectorum | reverse complement strand
GAGAGAGAGAGAGAGAGAGAGAGAGAGAGAGAGAGAGAGAGAGAGAAGAGAGAGAGAAGAGAGATCAATTTCCAGATTGAGATCACAACGACCATTGTGAATCGTCGCAGTACTGTTTCCTAATATCAAAATATGCGGGGGTATTGTCTGTTCTTCCATAGGACGGAGTTCGGTTCCTAGCACCTACATGGCTCATAACTCCAGGTCTAAGAAATCGAACACCCTCTTTCTGCATTGCACCCTCCTCAGGCACTGCACATGTGGTGTACAGCCATGCAAGCAGGTAACTAACGCCCATACACATAAAAAACAAAACAAAAAAACCCCCCAAAAACCAAAAACCCAGAAAGTCGGAATTTACAAACTACAGTAGTTGAGGCACGAAGCCAAAACCGGAGCTTTCCGCCCGCTGCACTGGAGACTCAGGTGGTTGGGGGTGTGGCCAAACACGCTCCGTGCTCCACGGACCGGACAGACCGGCTACAGAGCCGTGCCGGGGCGGAGCAAGTAGGCATCCCCACGGCCCGGAAGCCGCGGCACTTCCGGCAAGCCCCTCTACAGTGCCAACTTAGCGGGGGAAAATGGCAGGCTCGGAGCTGCGGGCGGCGTTAGAGCAGAGGCTCGCCGCCCTCGCCATTCGCACGGAGGTCGTGGAGCATCCGGAGGTGAGACTCTGGCCCCAGGAACGCCGAGGGCCTTTGGGCGAGTGTTTATTGGGTCCAAGCAGGGACTTACAATTCTATTTGAAACTGCGGCAACCGTGAGGAAACTTGACTTGGGATGACTGATGTGCCTTAAGAGCGTGTAGATAACTAAGCAACAAGGCACCATGTAAGTGGCAACCCTATAGAATCACCAAAAGGCACAGCAGGCCATTGAGGTGGCTTGGTTTTTACTCCTTTGGACAGCTGTTACCACTGCAGTATGGCGAGGATCATTTCCCAAATAATTACAAAAAGTATATATCCCTGGGTCTGGAGAATTGTTTTCGCGGTTAAGAGCACTTACTCTTGCGGATGACACGAATTTATTTCAGCACCCACCTTGAGAGCTGTTTAAAACTACAGCTCCTCTTTTGGCCCCGTCCCCCAGCTTGTGCCACAAACAAAAGTACATACCTTAATAATTTTAACATGACTTATATTGGGGATTTACAATTTTCATGGAAACTATTATGAGGGTTGGTAGGGCTTGCACGACACATTTTATGATAAAAACACCTGTCTTAAGAAACATGTTAATATTCCCCATCTTTACAAACGTCACATTCTGTGTACATTGCCAGATCTTAAAAAAAAAAAAAAAAAAAAAATTTATGTACTAAAAAGAACCGGGGTCTTATGTTCCCCATCGATGTTCTTGTAGCGAATGTCAGGTACTTTGGAGATAAACATTAAGGACTGTCAAGTTCAAAAGTAGTAAGCTTCCCGGACACCTGATGGCTTTTTTTTTTTTTTTTAGCATACTGGGATAGAAAACTGGTCCAATAAAAACTGAGGTCTTGAGGTCTGCAACTGTGATGATTAAGGCTCCCCCTGAACCCCAACCAGGATTTTGCTGCATAATCACAGGCTTCCTGAATTCTTGATCTCAACCTTAGCTCTAAGTACCGGCACTCCAGGTACCGGGGCTTTAAAGTATTTGGAAGCTGAGGTTTTAGCGTGCATAGCACTCTGAGTCCTATCTCCAGCACCAAAAGGCCCAATCACAAACAGTAAGACATTTATAATGAATACCAGTTAAATTCAGAGCAGAGTACGCCTTAAGTCATCCACCACGCAAAATATGTACAACTGTGGATATGTATGTGTACAACTTACAGGGTTTTTTCTTTTGCATATTTTGCAGGTGTTTACAGTTGAAGAAATGATGCCTCATATTCAACATTTGAAAGGAGCACATAGTAAGAACTTATTTCTTAAAGACAAAAAGAAGAAAAACTATTGGTTAGTCACAGTTCTTCATGATAGACAAATCAATTTAAATGATCTTGGCAAGCAGTTAGGAGTTGGGAGTGGAAATCTTCGGTTTGCTGATGAAACAGCCATGCTTGAAAAACTGAAAGTTGGTCAAGGCTGTGCTACACCTTTGTCACTCTTCTGTGACGATGGAGATGTTAAATTTGTTTTGGATTCAGCTTTTCTGGAAGGTGGACATGAGAAAGTATACTTTCACCCAATGACTAATGCTGCAACCATGGGATTAAGTCCTGAAGACTTTCTTGTATTTGTGAAGGCTACAGGACATGATCCCATAATTCTAAACTTTGATTAAAAAATGACTGAGAGGGCTGGAGAGATGGCTCAGCGGTTAAGAGATCCTGAGTTCAATTCCCAGCAACCACATGGTGGCTTACATCGTAACGGGATCTGATAACCTCTTCTGGTGTGTCTGAAGACAGCTACAGTGTATTCTTATACATAAAATAAATAAATAAATCTTAAAAAAAATGATTGGGAGCCAGGTGTGGTGGCACATGCCATTTGCCTAGCACTTCGGGCAGAGCAGGCCAATCTCTGAGTTCTAGCCAGCTCTAATAGTCAGCTGCTGTGTCAAAAAAGAGAGAATTGGGCTAATACTCATAATAAACTCATTCTGACAGCTGTTTTTATTTCTTGTGTCTTTAATTTGGAGACTATCATTCACCTTAAAGATTTTTATGTGTATGAGCATTTTGCCTGTATGTATATATGCGTACCATATATGTGCCTACCTGTGGAAGTCAGAAGAGGACACTGGATCTCCTGGAACTAGAATGTCAGATAGTTGAGAGCCACCACATAGGTATTGGGAACTGAACCTGGTTCCTCTGCAAGAACAAGGAGTTCTAACCACTGAGCCGTCTTTCCAGCCCCAGGCTAAAGTTTTTTTTTTCTTTTCTTTTTCTTTTTTTTCTCTTTCTTTCTTTCTTTCTTTTCTTTCTTTTCTCTTTCTTTCTTTTCTTTCTTTGTGTTTCTTTCTTTGTTTCTTTGTTTCTTTCTTTCTTTCTTTCTAAGACTGGAATTGAGGTCATTTTAGTCCCTTGAGAGATTCAATTTTGTCTCTAATCTTCTATGACAATTACTCATTATAAGAAGGACTTCAACAATTGGGTTTCCTTTTGGGATTAAGGAATTTAAACCTTTACTTTTTACTACATTTGGAATTTGTCTCCAGTAAGATACTAAAAACAAAACTTTTTATTAGACACTTTCTGTCTTGTTGGGGTAGGGTCTCATGTAGGCCAGGCTGTTCTCAAATCAGCTGTGTACCCAAGGCTAACCTGGACCTTATGATTCTACCACCTTTACTTCCCAAATGTTGGGATTACAGTCAGGTACCATTACAAATGGCTTATTAAACTCAATGTAGAAAACCAAGAAGTAGAAATTGTTGCCATTAAAGCTATTAAATTTATATTTTAAAACTCAGCGGCAAAATACACCTTATAGCATCAGAATTGGTTCAGATGACAGAAAGGCAGTTTCTTTTGTCCTCTACCCTAACTTACTATCCTATTTTAGAATAAATTTAGTAATCTTTGTTATGGTGAGTCTTGGTTGGGAACTTGATTTGATCCAGAATGAAATACTCCTCTGGGCAGGTCTATGAGGACATTTCTAGGAAGGACTAAATGAGGGAGACTCCACAGTGGGCAGAACTTTCTGACAGCAGCTTGGATGAAGTTCCAGGAAAGAGTAGTGCTGCTTTTGTGCCTTCATTGCTTTTTGCTGGCGAGTCCCATTGCTGCCAGTGCCATCCTTTACTGACACTTGCCCACAGAGCCTGAAGACCAGAGGCTCTTCAAGAGTCCTCCAGGCTACTCACTGCACCTACTAGGTTCTCAGAATCTCCAACATGTAAAAGAGACATTGTTCTAATACCTGGCCCAAATTGTGTGAGCTCATCTAATAAACTCTTTTGTAATATATATTCTCTTGGATAATGTTCCTTTAGAAAATCCTAATATAATTTCCTTTCAGTTATGGCAGCTGAAGCATTAAATCTAGGAACAATTTAGTATTCACTGAAGATCTGACATAGGCTAGAATATAGAAATTGTTCTTGCCATTATCTTGATTCCAGTCAACTGGGATGTTTCTAAAAGAACTGTATTTTCCTGTTCAAGCTTTGAGAAATATTTTTCATCTAGTAGAGAAACTAACTTGTTTTTTTGTTTTTGTTTTTTTTTTTGAGACAGGGTTTCTTTGTTTGTTTGTTTGTTTGTTTTGGAGACAAGGTTTCTCTGAATAGCCCTGGCTGTCCTGGAACTCACTTTATAGACCAGGCTGGCCTCCAACTCAGAAATCCACCTGCCTCTGCCTCCCAAGTGCTGGGATTAAAGGCATGCACCAACTTGTGTTACTGAAAGGCAAAATGAAACTAATGATTGCCCTTTCCCTAGAGGTTCCATGCTTGTTTTACTTGCTCTGCACTCTTATCTCTAAAATAAACAAGTAGTTCTAGGTTCTTATGAACATAAAATGAAGAATCAGAATCAGAATTTGTAGACCTTAGATATCTTGTTGATAGTGAAAACAGCCTCCAGAAAACCATGCGGTAAGACAGTCAGATGCCTCGAGTCAGTAAGTAAAAATAAAAGACTGAATAAATTTTTGATGTTTAGTTTTATTTTGTGTATTTTGCCTGCATGTAGATCTGTAACCTTTGTCCATCGCTCAGGGAGGCCAGGAGAAGGCACTAGCTCCCCTGGAGCTGGAGGTTTCAGACAGTCATGAGCTGCAGCATGGACAGTCCTGGAAATAGAACCTAGCTCCTCTGAAAAAGCTGCCAGTGCTGAACCACCCAACCAACATTCCAGCCCCACAAAGACAATAATTTTTGCAGCCTATCACATTCTTAGGAGTTTTAATTCCTGAAGTTTCAGTAACCTATGGTTAAACGAACCAAAATTATTACATGAGAAATTTGAAAATTAAACATTTCATAACTATTAAATGACATGCCATCTTCAGTAGCAGGAGATATCATCACTGAATGACTGCCTGGCATATCCATAGCATATATTCTACCTACCTGTTGGTCACTTAGTCCTTGTGGTTACCACACTTGTGGCAGTGAATGTGGTATCACAGCACTGACATTCAAACAACCCCTACTGAGTAGCTTAATATATTTCCTTTATCAGTTCATCACCTAGTTTATTTTATCTCACATCACAAGAAGAGTGCATAGAGCACAAGAAGTTCTGAGAAAGGGGCTGAGACTACAGCTAAGTGGTAAAGTGCCAGCCTACCATGCTTAAGGCCCTGAGTAAAATTCCCAGTAGTACCATCTTCCTTCCACCCCCCCCCCCAAACTCCCAGGGGGTGGGAGGACAACAAATTATTGTTATAGTTCTATTTTATTATTAGCTACCATTGTTATTCTTACTGTACCTATTTTATAATTTAAGCTCTTAGTAAACATACTTGAACTTATTTTAGGATTGACAGAACTGACTCTACCCAAACATCTTAATGACCAA
Organism: Montemys delectorum; assembly: GCA_019843815.1. NCBI lineage: Eukaryota > Metazoa > Chordata > Mammalia > Rodentia > Muridae > Montemys > Montemys delectorum. The sequence continues at coordinate 15,884 of JADRCD010208283.1, read as the reverse complement.
AATGATTAAGATAAAGTCTATGAAGCCTGAAAACAGTTCTCCTAGGCAAAAAGTAACACTTGGCCAACATACAATTTTAAAATGACTATAACAATTTGTTAAAAAATTACCTTTTGTTTTTATTTCTTTTTATATCAGTTAGTCCAACATATAATATTCTTAAGGAGAATCAAAGAAAAAGAAAGTGACTGTAAAAGACAACTCAATGGTGTCTTGTCCTGTATGGACTCCTGTGATGGACATCAGGCACCACCTGATGAGGAAAGTCATTTTGCCATTCAACTCTACCTCCCTTACTAGCATTAATTTTAAAGGAAATGTTACAGCTTTTTATATTATTTGATTTGGTATTTAATAACAGTTGTGAGTACAATGGCAAACACTGAAAACAAATAAAAAAGACAATTTAAAATCAGGTTTTGTTAAAAGATGGTATAAGTGCAACACTGCCCATTAAGCATTCCTTTTAAGGTGTTTTCATTGTCCAAATAGCTTAACCTGTATAACAAGGTTTATATTATAAAATGGGCTCTTTTTGTACTATTCATATTCAAGACTCAAAGAAAAAATACATCTCAGGACAAATAGCTGAAAAGAAAGACAATTCACTTTTTTCATAAAAAGTAACTTAACATACAAAAGTGATTTAGAATACATAATTCCCCATCACAATTCCAGATTTGGTACAGTATTAATTTTACTTCCTGACATAAACTGTTAAGACAGTTCAGGTTGTAGTAATCCATTTGTGAGGTGGTTACAATTCTATAATATACACAGTGATTTATAAATAGGCTTTTAACATGCCTTGCATGAAAGGTGCTACACATGAACCTGTCTCGTGAACTCTTTGGTAACCACCAACTCAAGAAAACTTGAACCAAAACATTTCCATGGCTAGCTAGGAGGCTATCAGAGCTCTGGGCTGATGCTGTTATTCTAATTTTTAAAGTGTTCATAGAGGTTTAGGAATAGCACCAGATTTAGGCTTGGTTAGAAAAATGGTTTGGATTCATATCCATTTGGCTTAGCTTCCTACAAAGTCTGCTTCTGAAGTAGATTTTGAAGAAAACAAAAGTCATGTGGTTAACAGCTAGTCCTTTCTTGAATCGGTATGAGGAAGGCAATTAATATCATTGATATCATTGAAAATAATGTAATAGTCTCATTGATTCTCTTAGTTTTCTCTTGTTTTCTCCTCAGGGTTGGCCTACTCCAATTTAATACATTACCGTCTTTTCAGCTGAAGTGCTGGTTAACTCAGCAGATTCAAACTGCTTTACTATTCACCCTCATTAGTCACCTCACACTCATTAACTGTCCTGGGATGTATGCTAATTGTGCAAATTGGATGCTAGTTAATATAAATCTAACTTACCCACTTATATATTAAGCTAAAACATAATTCTACACGTATTTTCAACTTCTCAACCAACAGTGAATTTACATTTTCTTTTTACATGCAACTGTTTCTAGACTGCCATGATACCCATTTACCAATTTGAGACTTGAATCTAAGGAGTCACGAAGAAGATTTCAAAGTCTAGAGAAAAGATTTTTAGTATGTGTATCGTGTTTCAGTAAATCCTTAGTATTTACATTTAAATAGCACCTTTCATTCAAGAGTTTCAAAGTAATTTAATTTTATAGCATTATTTTCTGGCAGCACTGAGTTAAATAAATCCAAGTTCTCTAACTTTCAATTTCTGAGCAACTAAACGTTTTTTGTCGTTTTTATTGACGGTCTTTCCAAAGGTCGCTATGAATACAACCTGCTAGTGACCTATTAGAGAGAGTGGGGGTGAGAGAGAAACAAAAAGAGGAGGATGGGGGAGCAAAGAAAAGAGACTTTTGTCATGGCTACTGGGTTAGTGATGATACACAGTTTGTAAAACACACATTAGGGAATGCATAATTATTCCAAAAAGTTCTTTAGAGCTGGTAATAAGAGCTTAAGAAGTATACTGTTAAAATAAAAATAGTATTTTTTCATTTCAAAAGATTATTCTGGTTTTTATGTTAAATAATGAACTTGCCTTAATGAGTAGCAATGTGTTTTTTTGACTTCATAAGAAAATAAAACTGTGATATAAAATTGCTACTACTAAAAAATTGGTGTTTCTCTGGGATAACTAAATCTACTTTTTTGTGCTTCTTTCAAATGTTTAAGGTAACAAACACATATAAATATTTCAAGATTATCTATAATAGTTATCAAGTTTAATATATCATAAAGGACAAAAACAGAAAAATTCTTTGTATTAAATGACAACCTTAATAGTAAATGAGTTCCTGAAAAAAATGTAGATCATAGAAATTATTTACATTATTTTGCCATAAGAAAACTTCTTAAGCAATAATCAGCTCTCACATTAAAAAAACACACACATAACCCAATACCAAAGAAGGGAAATGAGTTAAAAACATAATCATTTTATCTTGTAAATGCTATTTGCTGGAAAACCATCTCATTAAAAAAAGTTTCAGAAAAATGATTTTATCTTGGATCCATTTGTGAATACCTAGTGCAGCTTATCAGGAAAAGTGGTAAGATTAATATGTAATTTTTATAATTCTTATATTTCATTATGGAGATTACTGCATATTTATGAATTGCGCTTCCTTTGCAGTGCATCCAAATAATTGGCTCTAGAAAACAATAACCAGCGTACCAACACATGCAGTCTGCTAATGAAAAAAGGCTGACATGCCAGAACAATTTTCTCTGTATCTTGATATATAGTACATTCCACAAAATACTACCGCACTTAATTTAGATTTATACAACTAAATATAAATGGCTAGCTTTTGGATAATACTTAGCAGAAGCAATAAGCAAACATGGATAAATTAATAAACAAATGTTGAAAGAAGTAGGCTGTTCTTAGAATACTTGACCTTAAAACACTCGGTCCTTAGTGAGATAATGTCCTTTATTCAGTAGAGCTTAGTGCACTGTACAGTGTCCTAAAACCTTCTAAAACTTTTGGCAGTTGAATCCAGTAGTGCTCCTTGATTCAAGGAAGAATGGAGTTTATATAGCTCTTCCCTGCTCTAATCACGAAGGGATGTGTTAAAATCTCCTTACTGTTTTTAATAGTTCTATAGTTGCTAGGTGTCTTGTTACTTCAGAAATAAAGTCTTCACACTGAGAAACTGAAGGACACTTTTCTCTCTGTATTTTGTTGAAAGACAGAAAGAAGAAAGAAAATGTAAGAATAGCTTGAAGATAAGAGGAATATAAACTACAGGTAAGCTACCATAAGAACAACATGCACAGGTTTATATGGAAATGAGAGTGACAGAAAGCCAGAGGGAATGTCTGAGCTGCTCTTCATAAGACAGGAATTTAGTACATTCTTATCAGTTACTTAGAGGTTGTAACCATATGATTATTCACTGCTAAAATTACATTTCAATTGAGAGGAAATACTTTTTAAAGGCTTGCTAACCAATTAGACAGGCAAAAACCTATGGCAGCCAACTAATCTTTACTAATTAAGCAGGAGGGAAAGTCAGTGAATCCAGCAAGCAAATGTAATCTGTTAGTGCAATGTGCACTTGTTATACTTAATTCTGTTAGTCTGTACAAATGAGACTGATCTCATTTACCATTCAAGCAGGAAACTCACCCCTCGCCCACATGTCATGCAGTGGGTCACTGAATTAGGAGCTTTGTTGCTCCCTAGACCTGCTTTTTGAATTTCTGCTTTCTTGTACTTTGTTCACATCTGTGGGAGAAAAGTAGTTCATGTTATTTACTCAAAAGTTTAATCACAAAATTCATGAAGATAAACTAAAAAGCTCTTACTGAGATGGACAAAGAGGAATTTGAAACTTGGAGACATTTTACAGGAAGCTTATTTTTTATATTTTAAAGCTAAAGCAGCATAGTATTAGTGGTGTCTGATGAAAGTTTGACTCCATAGTATGTGATGTATTTGGAAGAATTCTACACTACAATCTTAGACAGCCCGCAGGAAATACGGACATAGTATTTACCTCTCTTACACGCAGTGTATCCTTCAGATATTAGAGACAAAATACTAATTTAAGTTGTTTTCATAAAATAAAATATAGCTTTTATAAAATACATCATTTAAAATATATTGTGAATTAACAAAATTAGCAACACTTTTAAGTGTAGAAAGTATAAGGTCAGTTTTATGATGTCCAAAGCTAAGTAAAGCATTTCTGTCATTCTGCTGTCTCAGCTTACCATTTATTAATAGGCTATGAACAAAAGGGAAAACAACACAAAATGTGTGAAGTACTAAGACCAACTAGACAAAAAATTCATAGTATAAGGTAACGATATGTTCATGCAGAAAGCATATTAGGTGGTACTAACATGTATAAAATACCACTTGTGTTCATCTGATCACCTGTCTCAGACCTATTTTAAGAATAGCTATAAGGAGCTAGGTGGTGGTGGCACATGCCTTTAATCCCAGCACTTGGGAGGCAGAGGCAGGCAGATTTCTGAGGCCAGCCTGGTCTACAGAGTTCCAGGACAGCTAGGGCTGTACAGAGAAACCCTGTCTCAAAAACAAAACAAAACAAAACAAAACAAAAAAACCCCCCCCCCCCCAAAACCCAAAATAAAAGCAACAACAACAACAAAAAGAATAGCTATAAGGAAAGAAATACCCTGTCAGCAATATAAACAAAAGGGATCCACCCATAAAGTGATTCAGGGACTGTACCAGAGGAGAGACTTTCACAAGGATACAAACTTAGTTACGCAAAGACTGAAGATTTCCCCTTTCATCTGGTATTAACAATAACAGCTCACTGAGGTTAAGTACACAAACACTAATCCCTTCACTCATAGAGCTACTTACGGCGTCTACCTGAGCTGAGTTATTACCAGTAATATTTAGGCTGAGTCAAAATTACAAAAACATTCCTGAGACAGCTAAATATCCTGCAGAAATAAGATTAAAGATTTTTTAATACTGAGAGACTGAAGCTGATTTGGTGTAGAATGACATGACACAGAAAGATAACTGAGAACTATCTGAAATGGAGTCCTGTTTATGGATATTATCTTTATCTTATGTGGATTGTTTTGGAGAGTGGGGAGCTAAAGACTATTTTTGTTTTGTTTCCTTTTTGTTTGAACTTTTTGAGACAGCGTCCCAGTTCACAGCCCTGGCTGGCCTGGAACTTAGAGATGCACTCACCTCTACCTCCCAGAGTGCCGGGGTTAAAGGCATACACCAGGCAAGACTATGTTTTTAATACAACAGATTTTAGAATAAAGACTACATAGTACATTTTTTTTATTTTTATGCTCACAAGTCCTAATTTTATACTCTAGTACAATGCATTAATTTTTTAAAAGTTTGCATTAAGGATTTCCATATTCAATTTAGTAGTAAATTAACGACAGAAGTTAAATTTTTCATCATTTAAAAATCTTGCTGTTCTTCTGAATTGAAGTAAAAAATACAAATTCCCAAGATAATAAGTAACTTGGTTTATTTCTCTTTGACTCATATGTTAAAAAAAAAACTGGAAAAATTTTTTGTGTTAAAGGATTCCAAAAGAATAAAGGGGAAGTACTTAAGCTATTGTATTTATCAGAAAAAGAACAGCACCAAGAAGAGAATTATAATACAAACACTCCTACTCACTGTGTAAATCACATTTAAATTTGATAGAAAATTCTAGGAATAACACATTTATGAATAAACAATATTTTAAATTTGAACAATGTTTTATAAATGTAAGCATTAGTTCAAATAAAGATGAACTATTAACTATTTCTTTGAAAAGAGAACAAGACAGATAACATGATTAAATGACAAAAAATACCATTTTAAAAACATTTTTCTTATTAATGCTGTACATGTGCAGCATGAAGTGCACATAGGAAATAAAGGAGAGAAGGGCGGGGGAGCAGGCAGCAGGAAGAGCAGATGAGCATGCTTTTTAGAAGCAGCCAAACAATGACTTGGATATGTTTTCTTGGTAACAGAACATGCAGCTACTTGGACATGCTCCATGACACAAAGTGTCTATCATCTTTATCAAGCATTAAAAAGATGTGAAAGAAATGTGGGTGGGGTTTTAAAGGCATGCAAAAACCCACAATGTAATTACTATTTCATGCAGACTTTGGTGTGGTTACACATTCATGTTTATACACACGCCTTTTTACACAGCTGAACTCTGTGTAACAACCTTAAAAACATAAGCCTAATGGATAATATTAACATATTTTGCAGTTTTGGTCAAATACAACCATATTCATACCAAACAGTTTGACTATCCTCTGAAACTGATAATGCAACTTGTGTGTCATCAGGGTAGAGGCACGCGGGAATGATAAGATTGCTATCTGCAGAGGACTGTGGCGTACTGTGACTGGGGTTCTGAGTATCAGAAAACTGTTTGTTATCTTTCTGTGCATCTTTATCCAAAGAGGCAAAGGTCTGGTCAGTTACTCTAGTGAGTGACTTAGGAGGTAACCCACTTATGTTACTAACTAATTCTGTGTTTAGGGATAGAAATGGCTGAGATGAATGAACCACACTAAATGCCCCATGGCTATCATTACGTGATACTCCAAATGTATCATTAGGCATTTTAACAGTGGCAAAAGTTTGGTTTAGAAAACATGGCCTTCCTGAACTTGAATTTCTAGCCTGGGTATAAACAGACTCAGATGTGCCTTCAGAATGTGTCGGCATGACAGAGGACCACTGCTGTAAATGGTACTCACTAGATGCTGCAGTGCTGCCGCTACCAGCAGTAGGTGGTGATGGATCAACTGACATGGGCAGTCTACTGTCTTTGCTCAAAAAATCATGGATGCTGGTCCTTCGAGTTGTCCCTTCAGCAGTAGAGATCACACTGCTTGCGCGAGGTAAAGTGGCATAAGGATTGCTATCCTTTGATTGTCTTGACACAGAGGTTTCCTTTACTAGTTTTATTTTTCCTTGAGTGCTTGGTGTAGGTTTCCCTGCAGAGCTGATGGTGTAGGCATCTTCAGTCTTTTGAGGACCAGTTCTCAAAAATTCAGGCTTAGTTGTCCGTCTATCATAGAAGTCCCCTGGAGTTTTTCCACTTACTGACCTGGCCAGGGTACAGCTAACTGGCTTGTCTTTCCCCAGAAAGTCAGAAGAGACAGACAAACTTTTCATTACTTCATCTAAAAGATTCTCTTGACTCGAGGACTTCAACTGTTAAAATGCAAAACAATGCAGATTACAGATAAAGAGTATAGCCATGTTTAGTCTCCTGATAAACTGAACTACACACTACAGAGTTGGTGTTATCTTTTAGTACTCCATAACTTAATTTTTCCCCCCCTAAGGTTAAGTCACAAGGCTAGTGTTGCTCATTGAAATCAAGTTTACCATATAAAGAACTAACCTGTATTGAGGTAAGCTTGTTGCTTTCTTCCAAAAACTGTTGTAGAGTAACAACTTCACTTCCTGGGGAGCCAGCTTTCATCTTGTGATGGGCTCGACTCTCTACTGTTTCAGACATTTTGTGCTGGAGCATAGGGCTTGACCTGGTCTGTCTTTTCAAATATTGAATTGGACTGCTACCACTGCTAGACCAAGTCTCATGATCATGAAGCAGACTGAAATCTCCACTGCTGTGGCTTTGTGGCCTGCTTTGGATATTAACTGCACCTGCTTTTGGAGTAAATGCTGTGTTGAAACTTCAATAGTAGAAATGAAACAATACTATGTAATATTTGTTAGCAGGTTTCTAACTCTATTAGTACCACAATGACTTTAAACTTCATTTTACACACATTTAGGTAAGCTATGCTACTTGTTCCTCAGAATAAAAACGGAATACCAGAGCTGCTTTTCTGGTTTTATTAAACTGACAAATATTTTAAGTTCTATTAGAGTAAAAATATACTTTTATCACCAAAGTCAAATCCTAAAGAGAGTTTCACATTAAACAATCATTCAATATATTGAAGACTAAATGAATGAATAAAGCAAGTAATAAACAACAATTCAGGTTCAAATAACTGTAAAATAACTCATAATTTGGAAAAAGGACATATTTTAAATTTTTATAGAATGTTAAAATCCAAACTACTTAAATGCAAAAAAGTACTTTAATTCTCTGTCTCTATGAAGTCTCAATTCAATTATTTATTCAAAGATTTCATACTTAATAAAACACCCTAAAAATGTCTAAAAAACCCTTAAATACCATACACAAAAGGAAAGTTGAAAGGAGACATGAAATAATTAGACAAGTCCCATAAAAAATGAAACAATATTTCAGACAGGGTTTCATTGTATAGCCTAGCCTGGTTTGTACCTTGGTATGTAGGCAAGTATATTGGCTGGTTTTGTGTGTCAATTTGACACAGGCTGCAGTTATTACAGAGAAGGGAGCTTTAGTTGGGAAAGTGTCTCTATAAAATCTAGCTGTGGGGCATTTTCTCAATTAGTGATCAAGGGGGTAGGGCCCCTTGTGGGTGGTGCCATCCCTGGGCTGGAAGTCTTGGGTTTTATGAGAGCAGGCTGAGCAAGCCAGGGGAAAACAAGCCAGCAAGAAACATCTCTCCATGGCCTCTGCATCAGCTCCTGCTTCCTGACCTGCTTGAGTTCCAGTCCTGACTTCCTCTGGTAATCAACAGCCATGTAGAAGTAAGCTGAATAAACCCTTTCCTCCCCAACTTGCTTCATGGTCATAATGTTTATGCAGAAATAAAAACCCTGACTAAGACAGCAGGCTATCTTAAAACTTGGAATTCTCCTGCTTCACCATCCAAAATGCTGGGATTACAAGTGTATGTTACCATGCTTGGCTTATTCTTTCCTCAGTATCTGAATTATGTGATTGGTTCTAATGTCTACTATTGGTATTGCTACCACATAACCTTGAAAATTTTACTTAAGGTTGATTTATAATAGAATGAAAATTAATTCTAGAAGAAAGTTCCTAAGAATGTTCACTATTCCTTTTTAGGACTGATTATCAATAATAAACTGTAGGTAGAGTTCAAGACAAAAAAATTATTCAGCCATAAAGAGTAATAGATCATAGAAAAATTTGTATAAGGTTGTGTTATTTTTCAGAACTAAGATTTTCTTATATTTTCAAATCAGAACTTTTCATTAGCTTCAGATTATATTTTTTAATCCGATGATTTATAAAACAAAAAATCAATTCCTCTCAAATCATGTATTTCAGATCATTGTAATAAAAAGCTATAAAATTAAAAAGTGAGTGAGATAAATAATGTTATAATCCAAAAGCAACAGAACAAATGCATTCATTATAGTTGTATAATTTTAGAGTACAGAGAATAGCTATGGTAGTGTTTAACAAGCCCAGAGTCTGTAAAGGCAATAATATATTATAGAGAAATATATTACAGCTATTACTTAAAAACGTCACATTGGAATACACATTGAAACACAAAAGAAAACAATCTTTATATGAGCCATGTGTATCCATGTACTTTTTATGTGACATAAATATAAACACACACAATTGCTTCTTATATTAAAAAAGGTACATATTCTGTTGACAAAGTACGCTAACAGTATTACTAAAATACAAGTAATACATGCAATATACATTCATCATGAAAAAATTTAAGGACAACCATTTAGATGTCAAGCAGAAAATGTCACTTAAAATAAGGACAATATGGATAGTTACGTTTTATCTGTGAAAAGAAAGAACTGAAACAAAATAAGTGCTCCTGATTTTACATTTGTATACACTGAAATACATCTGTATCCCAATGTACAAGTACAAGTATTCCAGAAACTATGATTCAAACATAAACGATATGAATTTAGCACTTTATCACCAGAAAGATCATCCCATTTTCAACTTTTTCCTCTCTGGTTCTAGAGCTAAACTCAGGCAGGGCTTTGTTCATGCTAAAAACAAGGTGCTCTACCACTGAGCTGCACTCTATCCTTCTACTTGTAAACAATACTGGAAACCAGATGGAGTATGTCAATAAATGTACCTACAGCATACCTTTGACTTCATGGAGTGAAGCATTATTATTGCTATTGCTAGTGGATGTTCTGCCACTATCAAGGCTGGCTGGTCTTGAAGCTAAATGAAAAAATCAGGAGACAGTGTAATGAAACTTCCATCTGAGAGCATTGAATTTTACATTCTGTTCACAGAATGCTTTGAGGAAACAATCATGCATACTTTCTCAGCCTGTGCATGCTCACAGATAATGAATCACACACATTAGAAAGTAAAAACATTTTTAGATAGTTTAGTAAGATACTTTGGAACATGACAACTCTGAAAAAGGAGTTGAAATTAAAATAGTAAGAGGGAAGAAGAGATCATATTTTCATCTAAATATGATTTCTAGAGATGGATACCATGATTTAATAAAATGACATGCTCCCCTAGTGTCCACCAAATGCTACAGATTAGGTAAGGAACCCCATGCTTCAGAGAGTCATAAAGTGCAGGAATGTGACCATCTTATCTCCACTGTTAACATCATACACACACACACACACACACACACACACACACACACACACACCACACATTACTTAATTTTTTAATTAATTTTTTAAATGTTTAATTATGTGTATACATGTTTGCCTGTGTGTATGTATGTATATGTATCAAATTTGTGCCTGATGCCCTCAAAATTCAGAAAAGGGCATTAGATCCTCTGGAACTGGAGTTGTAGATGGTTGTGGGCCACCATGTGATGCTGAGAAATGAATTCAGTTCCTTTGCAAGAGTGGCAAATTAACTGCTGAGCCATCTCTCTAGTCCCTAGCATTCTATATATTAAAATTTTAAAAAAATTATAGTCATTATCATGGACCCGAATGCCTGTGCACCAGAGGATAACTTTGTGGAGCTCCATCCAAATTTATATGGATTCTGTGGGTTGAACTCTGGTTGGTGAGCTTCCATGGCAAGTGTCCGTAACTGCTGGGCCATTCTGTGAGCTTCCCTTTTTTTTTTTTTTTTTTTAAAATTATGTGTATGTATGTGTTTGTGCATATGAAAGCAGTGACTATAGAGGCCAGAAGAGGGTGTCAGTTCCCCTGAATTCAGAGTTACAGGTAGGCAGTTTGTTAGATGGTTAATATGGATGCTGGGTACTAAACATGGGCCCTCTGCAAGAGCAGTATGAACTCTTAAACCGCTGAGTTATCTATTTAGCCTCATACATCTTATTCTCCTCTGTACGAAGGAAGCTATACAGCTAACGCTGCTCCATGATAGTTCTTACAAATCTGCTTACTCATTCAGTTTTTTTTAGCATGTTATCTATTTGTCACTAGTAATAATTTCATTTCATAAAACATGATTTTCCAAATAGGAATTAAAAACATCTAAAATACTCTATACTATAGAATGTTTGGTTTTTAGTATTCATCCTTCATCAAAATAAAACTCAATGGTGAAATGCAACTATTAAAATTAACCTTTTATGACAGTGGTAGCAAAATTACCCCTGAAGATTATATAGCCATACTTTGTAAATGACCTTGGTTAGAAGAGAATACTCAAATGAAACAATAATATTAAATGGAATAATTGCAGTATTAGTATGGGAGAAATGAATGATACAATGCCACATTTATCTCAGCACTTCCATTCAGTATTTAATATATACCATCTAAGTTACATTCATCGCTTACCATGAACTCTTGATCCCGTACTAGAATCATCACTAATACCTTGTGGACTTATATCTTCAAAGGATGTAGTATCTACATGAAATAGCAAACCGGATATAAATATATTTTGTACTAAAACAATTCATTATAAATGTTTATACAGAATATGGAAACTTTTTTAGTTACACACAATATGTCTTGATTTAATGTATTCATAGACTGAGGCAGAAACTGGAACTAGAAAAAAATAGTAGTTCAAACTGACTTAAGAAAACACTAGAAGCAATGAAATAATCTCCCCCATGATTCTGAAGAGCAAAGCAAAAACCAGTGTTGTTCTATGTAGCTCTCTTAAGTTGTGCTTTGGGGTTTTGAGAAAGAAACATACCACTCTCTCCTCTTTTCCACTTTTTTTTTTCTGACACAGGGTTCCCCTGTGTGGCCTTGGCTGTCCTAGAATGTACTCTGTAGATCAGGCTGGCCTCAAGCTCACAGAAATCTGCCTGCTTCTGCCTCCCAAACACTGGGATTAAAGGCGTGCGCTGCCACCACCACCTGGCCTCTATTCCACTCTATATCTGATATTCTTCATTTCATGTAAGTCCATAAGTTATTTATTACACAAGGAAGCCTAGAAAAGATTTTGATTATTTACATAGTATCTTTAAAAGTTTCAAATAATTTGACATTTTCCTAAAGTCAAATTTATATCATGGCCTGGTAATTATTTCAGGTTGTTTGGGGAAAAAAAAAGTCACAAGGAAGTGAGATTAAAACTCCCCTCGCCAATAGTTACACAGCACAGTGCAAACAGCAGACGGCCTATACCTTTATTATTAACCAACTGCTTGGACCGGAAGGCTGCAGAAGAGTTGCCAGTTGAAAAGTTGATGGCTGTAGTAGAGAAGGCCATAGCTCCCAATTCTTTTCTCCTTTTACCCGTTGAAATATCATCAGGGACCTCCAAATTTTCAGTACTACCTGTCCACTGTCCTCCTGCTAGGACCATGGACTGCACCAGGTCATTCATGGCTGGGATGCAAATGAGAGCAAATGAATCAGCATGATTAATGGACTGGCTATTATTTCTATTTTGTATTATAAATGATCTGGTTTTGCGTATGAATTAATACAAATGGGCCCAAGACTGTGACTATAAGGCCATTTGAGTAATGACATGCATTCAGCTGAATGAAATGGGGCCAAAGGCTGATTGATAAATTTCAATACTCTTCCCACCCTCTTCCCCCCAACTACCTTTAAAAGACAGAAAGGAAGTTTACTATGTACAATTGCCATGCTTTTGTGCTATGGTGTGAAATATCATTCGAAGCCTTCATAATGCAGTTTGGTGGTGACAAAAATGGGATGAAATAAGATGGAGAGCAATTTTACACAGTTTCATTATTGAAAATGAAAGAGTCCTTGGTCAGAGCAGGTTACTGAATAAAATCTTCATCTTTAAAAAACAAGTAAATTTACCAATAAATAAAAACCTGAAAGAGATACTCAAAGTAACATTATGTCATTACCCATATCACTTCAAAAGAGAAAGCCAAGATTATTTATTACATAAAGAATGACAAACATTTTCAAGGGTTATAGGCCACTTTATTTATTTATTTAGGTTCATTAAGGAAATAAGTTCCTAATGCTAAAAGGTTTGTTATATTTTTCCTTAAGTAAACTTCTTTGGGGAAAAAAATCTATATGGCATATAAAATTAAGTTTGTTTGTTTTTGCCAGTTTTAAGAAAGCACTGGACATTTACAAGTATATTGCATGGACTACTAAACATATGCATATATATGTATGAGCAGTATACATATAATGCAAATTCAATGCCTTCTTTGAAAAAAAATATTCTTCCAGCTCCTCATATTAAAGGAAGACTGCACTTTGCAAAATAGGAAATTAGTACAGTCCAGAGAAAGTTAGTGAGAAATTAGTGATGGAAGCCAGTGTAGTCATTGGAAAGAAGCTGAGCTGTCATAAAGTCTTACACATGGAACGACGGTAGCAGGCCTTCATTTTGTCTTTATCCTTCGGTCTGTTCCTCAAAAAGGGCAGTCTTTTCAGTGCAACCACTTTAATGTCAGAGCATGAGGAAAAACAGAAACAGGGAAATGAAAGAAAAAAGGGAGAAGAACAGATGGGAGTTAAATGTTGAAATTAAGGACAGGAATGAATGTTGGTCTCAGCTATGTATGCTACATTACAGCTAATGCCCTCACGCTGCTGAAGGCAGTGAAACAGGAAGCATGCACCCTGGTACTGTAAATACTTGGAAAGCACTGAAGACGATGGTGAGGAACATGTATTCTGAGAGTACTGGCTACAGTCAGTCCTATAAAAACAGGAACTGAATACAATTCCGTAGGGAGAAACCAAATTCCCTAGTTAAATTGTAAAAGTAAACTTTTAAAATTAGGCTATGGGTGGTTTATACTACAAAAGGATGAGTCCTACAAGGTTCACAGGCATCTGTTTTTTTGTTTTTTAAACATTTTAAGTTAAAGGCTTTCTTTAAAAAAAAAAGTTAGGAAAATCCATATCCCACTGAAGAATTTTAATAATTTATGTGTATATCTATATCTATATTTACATACAGGAAATACACATATATCAACCAAAAGTTATGCTAGTCATATATTGAAAGCAGAATAAACTAAAAAAAAAAAGAACCTTGAAATTTTTATGTTAGTTTCCTAATGTTCAATAAAGGAAACATTGATTTATTATTTAGTAGCACTGTGGAAATACACAATAGGAATTCTTAATTCCTAAAGATTAAACAGCAGATATATTAGGCTCATTTTCCAAAAAGTTGTTTGAGAGAAGGAGGAAAAAAGAATAGTTTGACATCAGCAATAAGTGTTATAGCACTAAGTTCTGAGAAAGCCAACAAAAAATGAACCTCAAAGAAAGCAAAATGGAAGGGAAACATAATGTTTAAAGATATTTGAGGCCAGAAGAGATGGCTCAGGAGTTCTGAGGACCCAAGTTTAATTCCAAGCACCCGCATGGCAGCTCACCACTGTCTGTAGGTCTAGTTCCAGGGTGTCCAACGCCCTCTGGCTTAGGAAGGCACCAAGCATGCATGTGATACCAGACATAAGAGCAGGCAAAACATTTATGTACGTAAAATAACATACTAATAAACAACAAATTTAAAAGGCACATATTTTGAAGTGCCCATAGGATAGGTGAGTTTATGTAAAAAAATGAAGCACTCCACAAATTTTTTTTTTTGTGTGTGAATTAAAGGATTATTGCTCAAGTACAGGAATCATTAGAACAAAAACTAAGCTGTAACTTATATGACTGAACATAAACATTCATACATTTAGGCAAACAACATGAAAACATATTATATACAACCTTAATAATTATGTTCTTTCTCAGAAGGTTGTGATTAGCATGTAAATAATCAAGCTTTTTTTTTTTTTTCGGATAAACTGGTAAGTATCCACTGAAAGATGTGCAAGCTAAAATAGCTTTTCACTTTTTGACTGCTATATGGAAGAGTCATGACTCATTTAAGCTTTTTAATTTGACATATCTTTTCATGCTTGGTAAACACAGCTCTTCTCAATGACAAAACAGGAATGAATCGAAACAATGTAAAATGGACACTTAGCTAACACAAAGCTGGATGGTTGCAGCATGCACATGTTGTATGTAGATACTTTTCTTTTTTTTCCTTTTTCTGTTTTCAGCTGTTTTTCAAAGACTGCTTTACTGACATGACAGACAGACATTCTTCCAAAATGGGCAGGATAAAAAGAATTTTAAAATTGCCAGGAATGTGATTCTTCTCTTGGCAATTATGTTTGGAGACATATAATGTTCTTTTCTTGAAGCATACTTAGATTAAGGCAATATTAATATTGTTGAGTTTTATGTTTATTGAAAACAAATCTAAAGTTGAACAACTGTAGGAAAGGAGAATATTGTTTTCTTCTAATTTTTATCCTGAATGTTCCAGGGCGGGGTAAGAAAGAATGACTTACACTTTAGACAGACAGAATGACATAAAAAAAGACTGTGTGTGTGTGTGTGTGTGTGTGTGTGTGCACCCGCGTGCACATGTCTAAACTATATTCCTGTAAGTTAAAATAATTAAGGATACACTTTACATTTTCTTAATAGGATGACAGATAGTGTTTACAAGTAGAAGATAAAAATGACTTATTAGCCACCTGTAAAGGAAAACTTGATGATCTTTCCACACCAGTATTTATCAATTAGGTGGACACAAAGCTA
>JADRCD010208282.1:14386-30628 GCA_019843815.1 Montemys delectorum | reverse complement strand
GTTCCCTAGGTCTTGTGACCTTTGAAATAGTCGACAGGAAATATTGGTGGAATAAGCATAGGTCAGCATATACTGCCTTCCTCACACTCAGGAAACACCATTTGAAAACTAGAATCTTTACATTGAAATCCCATATTGCTTTCTGGAATGTAATTTCTTCAGTTAAATATCAGGGAAGGCCACATTCCTGACCCCTTAATATTGTTTCATTGTAGGTCCTGTAATATAAACATTATATCAAGCATATGATGGCCCTACCTTACTCTTCTAAATACAAGCAGATCTTTCAAATGTAAGTGGCGTCTGTCCTCTCTGAAACTTCCTACCTTTAGGGGAAAGAGGTCAGGCTGCAGGGCGAGTGGGTGAATGTGAAATGAAGTGTTCTTGCTGCTTAGGTTACAGTGCACACCAGGATTCTCAGCAAAGAACTGATCTGGAATTGATCCAGCCAGATAAGCCTCCTTCAAAGGCAACGAGTAGGTACAGAAGACTTAGGAGTAGAGAATGCTACATGGGGGCTGGGGAAGGCTGTTGTTTTTATTTGATTTTTCAAGTTTTGTAATACCAGGAATGTGAACTTTTTACCCTGTCAGGATGTTTCCTAATAACTATGAAAGTATCCAAAGCACTTTCAACCATTGATGTAGAAAACTTGGACAAGTAGTACTACCATAACTCAGTAAGATGTTTCAGGTACTTGAAAAAAATGAAAATATTACCAGCATATTTTGTAGGAAATAACAGTGGAATGCAAAGATCCTCTTATAAAATGGATATGAACTCAGTCTGAGGTTAAAATGGAAACAGATTTTTAATTGCTTCTGTATTCTTTAAGCTGATGTGATGGGTTCCCTAGTTTGTTTGTTTTTGAGATTTATTTACTTTTATTTTTCTGTGTGTGGGTGTTTGGCCTACATGTTGTATGTGCCTGGTACTCACTTCACTGAGACTTGGAGAAGACATCAGATCCCCAGGAACTTGAACTGTAAGATGTCGTTATGTGCTGGGAACAAAACCTAAGTTCTCTACAAGAGCAATAAGTGCTGCTGACCACTTAGCCCTCTCTCCACCCGCCTAAACTGATCTTTTAAAATCATGCTATAACATAAGACCTTTTCACGATTGTCACAGTGTACTTTGTGCCTACAATCCCTAGTCTCTTGGCATCCCTCTTTCCTCCTCCTTCCTTCCATTAGTCTCTTCTGCTTCTGCTCTCAGATCATGAGGAGATATGTGATTTTATGTATCCATTATTTGGAGGAGTCACAACTGAGAAAAAGCATGCAATATTGAAGTAAACTCATTTCAAATCAACTTGAACATATCTTACATTATTGAATTTTTATGGTGGAAATCACATACTGTTGCGGGAAATAAAAATGAATCCACTCCGCAAACTCTCTTTCCTACCAGACCATGTTCTAGTGAAGGTACTGTCCGGCCACAACACTCTGTCCCAGTGAGCTCTTGATATTTTCTCCCAGCTAGCAGCAATATCTCGCTCACATGCAACACTTTACATTCATTTACGCTCCATAAACATTCATCTAGCGCCTAGTACCCAGTAAAGCATGACTCTTCCGGCTTAATTATCTAATCAGGTTTATATAATAAGATCACAATTACAAATAATTTCAGTGCCAAATGATAAAGGCAATGTTTTGACCCAATTAATCTAACCTTGTAAAAACCTTAGCCTGGTTGTTATAACCACGCAGGGTCTGAATCATCATCTTCCTCTGCCTCCATGATGATCCTCTTCTGCTACCTTCCTGCTTTCTGCTCTTTTCCCTCCTCCACTTCTAGCTCCACCTCTCTATTCCTGTTCAATCACAGGCCTGACATTGCCCTAATGTGATTGGACTGAGAAAATGCTGCAACAACGTACTTTTGGTTTTTTCTGTATGTTAAGAAGCATTAATACTTTGTGGCAGCAAGAGAAGCTCAGTAGTGTGTATTTTCCTTGAATGTGAAAATTTGTGTGGTCTGAGGAGATAGCTCAGTGGTTAAGAACACTGACTAGTCTTCGTGAGGACCTAGGTTCAATTCCCAGCACCCACATGGCAGTTGTAACATACTGTAACTCCAGTTCTGGGGGGCATGGCACACGTTCTGGGGGGCCTTGATCAGCACAGCATGCATGTGATTTGACGTTTCCTAAATCTAGAAAGAACTTTTTACCCTGTCGGCATGTTTCCTGATGACCATGAAGGTACTCAGAGCACTTTAAACCATTAATTTAAAAAAAAAAAAAAAAAAAAAAACACGCACACACACACACACAAATCTTTAAAAGAATAAAAAGCTATTCCAAGGGGAGGTAATTTTAATTCTTGGCAATTTCTAGTAAAGTCATAGACATCTTTATATTCTAAAGGTAGCCTAAACTCTTTCGTTTATATGTAGGGGTGCATTCCAGAAGGAAAACTTAAATCCTTATAACTGTTGAATTGCATTATGGTAGAAGTTGCAGGTTTGGGGAGAATTTGTTCTACTGGTCATGTTCTGTTTTTTAATAGTGTTAAAATCTAGTTTTTAATCAAATTATTAAAATCTAGTTTTAATACTCATGTCTGATAAGTCATAAAGTTGATAACTTTAAATTAAAATGGAAAAAGTTGATGTCTTTAGAAAAGTTCTTAAAATTCCATATTATACATGTAAATTTTGTACATTTTACTTTAAAACTTAGAGGATGTGTAGAGTCTTAATTTTGCTGTCAGAATGTATTGTTCTGTTAGAAACAAGCCTAGGAAAACAATTGATTAGGTTAGTGTCTAACATGACTTTAGAAAAACTCCAGAGTGGAAACTCAAACCTAGAACTAGAAAAATAGATATGAAGTACTTAGAAATCAGTATCCTGCAGTGCACCACAGACAAAGCACAGAGACCTGCAAGTCCCCGGCAGGGATGGGCTTCTCTGCACTCTGTACAGTTACGTTACACTGCACTGTGGTCACTTTTATTACCTCTCGGCTCCATCTCCTGTAGAAGGGATGTTGTCCTGACTCAGTAGTTTCCATCTCAGTTCACTGAGTGTACCTTAACACAGATGGTTAATTAATGCTTGTCCTTAATAAAGTAACTGTCATTGCTGGATTATGGAATGAGTGGAGATGTAAAGGTCTAAGTAGTGACTAAAATTGCAGGTGGTATTCCATTTCAGAACCTTTTTTTTTTTTAATATAGGCACAGCAAAGGTTTTTGAGCAATTATGTTTTCTAAAATGGTGAAACTGAAAGCAGAGTAGAGGAATGACTAGCTAGAAAGAGTAGTTTGGAGAAATAGTACAAGAGACACTGGTTTATAGATCTGACTTAGGCATGTAAAACAAATATTTATAAAGCCTTTGATTGTGCATTGTGTTCATGATGGCTTTGATTATCTACTGTCCTAGTTGGGGTTTCAGTTGCTCTGATAAAACACCATGACCAAGGCAACTTGCGAAGAAAAGGGTTTCACTTCAAGTCTATCATCAAAGGAAGTCAGGGCAGGGAGCTGGAAGTAGGGACTGATGAAGAGGCCGTGGGGGACCACTGCTTACTAGCATGTTCCTTATGGATTGCTCAGCCTCACTTATGGGCACCCACGCCCACACCAGCCCAAGTGTGGTACAGCCCACAGTAAGCTGAGCCTTCCCACTCAATTAAGAACCTACAAATCAAGCTTGCCCACAGGCAATCTAATCTTATAGGGGCATTTTCTCAATTAAGGTTCCTTCCAAAATGATGCTAGCTTATGTCAAGTTGACCTAAAAGTCCCATAGTCTTCAAAACTCTTTAAAATTCCATCTCTAAAAGTTCAGTCTTTTTAACTGTGGACCCCTGTAAAAATCAACAATAAGTTAAGTACTTTCTTATTTCAAAAGGGAGAAACCCAGGGCACAATCAAAATCCCAACAGTGTGAATAACTCGGCGTCTAATGTCTGGAAGTCACTCACAATCTTTTGGCCTCTTCAGAAGGCTTGAGTGATTTCTCCAGCTCTGCCCTCTGCTGCATACCCATCTTGCTCCTAGGCTCAAGACAGCTCTACTCCACAGCTTCTGCTGTTGCTGGTGCTGTTCTTGGTGATTGTCTCATGGTACTGGCATCTCTAAACTGCTAGGGTCTTCTGCAACTGGGCCACACTATTGACCTCTCTTGGTCTCTGTTCAGGGACTCTGATCCTGCCTAATAATAGTTTGTTAATTTTAATCATGGGGATTTTCTGTGCCTGTGAGTGCAGTTTCCTGAAAAGGCCGAGGTATCAGACATGCCTAGAGTTGGAAGTCTAGTCAGTTGTGAGCCACAACTGGAGTGACAGATGGTTGTGAGCTGTGTGTGGATGCTAGGAATAGAACTGAGGTCCTCTGGGATATTGTCTGTCCATTTTAAGCGGTATCCTTTGGGTTTCTGTCTATGTATCTGGTGTATAAAATAATAATCTCCACATCTTCCTCTGTTCCTCTCCTTTTTTTCCAGTTGCAATCAAAATAATGAGGTTTATCTACTATGCTTTTCTTCTGTATGACAGAAGTTATTACTAACCTGAAAATTCATACTTGACCTCAAAATATTGTTAATAAAGTTACTTTTCCTAGGCTGAAATTTGTCTTTTAGAGTACCCCTCTACAGAGGCTCATGTGTACAGTATTCCTTTAAGTTCAAATTTTTATTTATTTATTTATGTATTTATTTATTGTATTTTTGAAGGCTTGACATTTGAAGGCTTTCTGACTACATACGAATCTTTGGATTACAAACTATATATAGTCCTTGAAATTGTACTGAACCTGATGTTGTAAGCTGCTATAAGGGGAACTGACATTTAAAAACATTTGTTGGTTTTTCTAGTATCGTGGTAATATCTTAATTGTGGCAGGTATTATTTCTTTTCTAGAACTTAACTTTTTTATTAAGTTTTCTAAAGCAAGACACAAAAAGCATTTAACACAATGACCTCCTCTGATGTAGAGGAATGCTTGTAGATTAACTAGAATTGTTTTCTCCCCGACAGGAATTGAAACCTGATGTCATAACGAAATCTGCACTTAATGATGATATCAACTTTGAAAAAACTTGCAAAAAGGTATATCTGTGGTAGAAACAAGGTAGCAAGGTTGTATGGGAGGCGGACCACTTTCCCCAGCCTCTCTCTATTCTGAGATTGTCTCCTGGCAGTCTACTCCCTCTCTCCTAGCTCCATTACCAAATTTTAGTAGCTAAATACATAGAGTAGTGGCAGGTATTAGAAGAGACTAACTTACATCACTACTAAACGTTTGGATTTGTGGTTTGTTTATTTATTTATTTTGAAGTTTTTGCTGCTCAATGTTTTCCCTCTTCCTATCATTATTGCCCAGTGGCTTTGCAGTATTAAAACTGTATTTTTTTAAATTGCTTTCTTGTTAAAGAACAGATTTATTTTGCCCTCAATTTATGCTTAAAATTCGTTTCAAGTATGTGCTATACAGATCAGTTTCTATTTTGTTATTCCATTTTTTAAATGATTTTATTTAATGGTTTTTCTTCATATGCTATATTGTATGTTGACCATACATATATAAAGACATTCTGTGTTTAGAATGTATCCATTTCTTTTCTTCAGGAGAAAAGGAGAATTAAATTTGGCTCAAAAATCAAAAATTCAGGGGTTATTGTACACTGAGATGGATTGTTGGGGTTTAGGGTTAACATAGTGTTAGTAATACTGTGGACAACCAGCAAGGCTGTTGTACAGCAGTATGATGGAGTCTGAGGAGAGTGCAGACAGCATAGCAGGGTCCCTTAAGAGAAATCATAACCACCGAAATGGGGAGTCGCTTACATTTTCTGATAATACTGGCTTCACAGTACAAGTCTAGAACCAGGTGCCCACATGATTGCCAAGCCAGAGTCAGGGGCAGGTGTAGGGAGCTGGAGACTGGTTACTAATACCTCCTCCACTGATATAAATTTCCCCAGAAAAGAGATGCTGTCACATAGGATTCTGTTAGCCAGGGACTCAGATACTGCCTTGGTAGCATTTAAGTGTCTAGAAGGGAGAAAGGCTGCTGGGAAAAGGGACTGGATAGCTTCTTAGGCCTATGGAAAGCTCCTCCCTTGTCTCTCTGCTCTACCCACTAGTATGTTCTAAATTTGCCTTGACTTAGGGTCTTTTTTGTTCTGTAAAACTATAAAACTTCATCACACTGTTCCATGTTGGAATATGGGATCTGGGTAACCTAGATCTGTTTTCTTGGTCAGTCAAAGCAGCTCCAAAGCACACACTCTTACTCTCTAAGACAAGAGCTATACATCAGCAATCAGTTTGCTGATTTGTTTAACTAATTTATTATTACAAGTGTTAATACTCATATTCTTGCTCTACCAGTGGATTTGCAGTTTGTTTGGGTAACATTTCAAAGAATTAGTACTGCACATAAGTAATCTTTCTTTTTTAGACACTTAATTCATCCAGAATGTATTTGAACAACTATTTTCAAAATTGAATTACAAATGCCTTTGTGTTGATAATAAGTACCCAATACCAGAGTAAAAATTTTCCATTAAAAGATGAGGGTGTTTTCTACTTTTTTGTTTAATTTATTTGAAATGGAAGAAGCTGGAGGTGTGTGAAAAGCCACAGTTTCCTGAGAATTTTCCATGGCAAATGTTGTCAGTTTTAAATAAGGAAAGCTGTGGTTTCCGTCATCCATTCTAACCTCTGAAGGCTTTGATGCAGGTGTCAACACTCTCGAGAGATGGCAGAGCCCAAGTGGCTGCATGGAGATGTGTCAGTGTCTGTCCTGTGTGTCTCTGTGATGAAGTTTATCACTATCTGCTTTAGATAGTCATTTGTGGAGGTGTTGTACAGACAGGAGGGTGGATGTGCCCGCAGGGGTCTGATTCCTTTGAGATCCTGCACTAAAACAACATGATGTGTACGGGGCAGAGCAGCCAACACACAGCAAGCCAAGCCTTGGTTTGGGTTTGGCTTTTTCACCACTGTTTTCATCTTTTTACAGAAACACTTAGTGTGGATGTTAAACAGTTTAGTGCAGAAATAATTCTCAGTTAAGAAAACTTGTGGGGAAGTATTAGATTAAATTCACAAATCTGAATTTGAGTTCCAGTTTGTTCCTTAATAGCTAAGTTAAATGATTTTGAAATCAAGTCTAGATTGTTGGTTCGTATATAGAAAAAAGCTTTTGGCCTATATTCTTTTCTTATTAGCATCTGAATTTTAAAATTTAAGTGAGGCATTGTCTAAGAAAAAAACATCTTGATGTTTTAGAAGTTCAGGATATTAAATTTGTTTTCTTAGGAAGAAAATAAAAGCCGTACATAACATGTTAAATTTTACCTTCTTAGGAACAGTCTGTCATGACACTATGTTTATTTAAGGAGTTGTGTGGTATGTGAAGGAAGGCCAACTGGTAGCAGAGTCTTTACTGAGCACCTAGAAGGGAGACAGGCAGCAACATGGAAATGGCTGTGGAGAAATGGGCATGAGAGAGACTTTTAAAGATGTCTGCTTAGATGTGCCAAGGGAGCTAGATCTGTCTCAGCCTGCAAGGAGGGGGGACGGGGACGGGTGCTAAGGGCTAGAAACTTGGAAGAGGTGGGCCAGTGGGTGTGTAAAGCAAATAGCATGTGTTATGAATTCCTTAATTTGTAAATACATTAAATGCTGCAGAATTATATGTTCTTATCCGATTATCAAATATTTGTATAGTGTTAGTACTGTGTTGGATCTGAGCATAGATAAAAGGCATTCGGAACATTAGGAGAGAACATTATATTATTTTAGGTCTCCATGAAGTGCGACTTCAAATGTTACTGTCGTCATAACTTAGAGCTAACACAGTAGCTGAGTTCTTACTCCCTTTTCTTAGAGCTAACACAGTAGCTGAGTTCTTACTCCCTTTTCTTAGGCCATTTCAATTCTTGAAAGGTAGAAGATACTTATTTAGAAGATATTTATAACTAATGATATGTAGCATAATCCTAAGTTTTTATAGACTGTTAAATGGTAACATTTTAATTATTCAGGATTGGCTATGTTTTTATCAGTGTGATCTTTGTCTTTAGATTGCATAGGTAACTTATCTAAAGAGAATATTTGCAAATTCTGTGCTCTAATAAGTACAAAAGATAATAAATTGCGATGTAATCATTTCCAGTGGTGCCAGATTAATTTTGATGCTATATATTTATTGCTGTCAATCTGTAGCCAGATTCTACTGCAACGGAAAGAGCAATTGCCAGATTAGCAGTTCACCCTCTTCTGAAGAAAAAAATTGATATGCTAAAAGGTATGAATCAAATGACAGTACGCTAATGGATTTAGCCATATGATTCTGAATAGATGATTTTATTTATTAGAAATATTCATCTTTAATGTATAGAATTGTAGATATGTGCCTGTAAGTTTGAAAGATGTTTTATGTCATAAAAGGATATTAAATTTGTATTTCTTCAAATTTTTAATATATGTAAAATTATATAAAATTATATATACATAACCATGTTGAACAGCTTATGTTTTAAATACTGATGCAGTTCATACTGCCCCATAATTTTTATGCATCTTTTATAAAATATATTTATGAAATTAAGTACTTTGTCAAAGATTAATTACCACTTATTCTGATGTCTGGAAACGTATTGAGTGCATTAACACAGAAATTAGTGTTGCCATTTTATTGTTTTCAGCAATATTTTTACTGTTTTTCATGACTAAGGAGACATGAAGAAAGTAATTTTCTTTTCATTTTGCATCTCTGAGTGTGCCTTTATAAACATGTGTTTCCACATAGCTGAAGCAGTACTGTGCAGGGACAGTGACATTTTGTATGTACCCGTGCTGAAACAAGTCTTGCGCTATCTGTCTTGCAGCTGCTGTCCAGGCCTTCAAAGATGCAAGGCAGAGTGCTCCAGAGGCCAGGTCATCTAAGAGCACGTCAGAAGAAAGCCAGTGTAAGGACATTGCAAGGTCAAAGGATGATGCAAGTGAGTCACAGCATCCTGAGAGAACTGCTATCAGAGAGCAGACGAGAAAGGACACCAGCACAGCAGCAAAGAGGGCAGGAAGTGGTTCAAAAGAAAAATTGGCCAAGACAGAGCAGGGACCCAGAGCAGTGACCACTCCAAGGTCTCCGCAGAAACCTTCAGGAAAGGGCGCTGGGGTTAACTCTGAACACCAGGGGGCCCCAGCCCCCGGGGACAATGACCAGGGGAAAGCCTCAACCAGAACCCCAGAGGACCATGTTCCTGTTCCTGAGCCCGCTGATAACAGTGCCAGTGAGGACGAGGAGAGCGAGGAGGAAAAGGAGTATTTTGATGACAGCACTGAGGAACGGTTCTACAAGCAGTCTTCTGCATCCGAGGACAGCGACAGTGGTGATGACTTCTTCATTGGAAAAGTCAGACGGACTCGAAAGAAGGAATGTGTCCATTCCTCTGCCAAGGGACAGAAGCCCCTCCCAAAAGTGTCATCTAAAACAACTACACTTGAAACCCACTGGGATGTCAGAAATGATAAACACAAGCTGATTCCAGAAGCCAGGAAGTTAGAATCCATGTTTTTCCACTCTTTATCTGGACCTAAAAGCTCCAGAAGGTAAGGGCAGATTTGAAGTGGTTCAGTTCCTTTGTTAGCCACATGAAGTGGCTACATATCCTCACAATATGAGAAAACCTCCCCGTGGACCTGCCGTGTCTCAGCCATGTGGGGTATAGCCTGGTGCGGTCCCTTCACCTTTGTAAATTGTGTAGTGTGTAGAAACGCATACAGCAGCAGACAGTGCCCAGCTTCACATGAGAGGCTACTGTGCAGCCCAGTGACATGCTGGCGATTTACGGTTTGTTCTTTCCATTATCAGGGCTTCAAAATTTGGGATCTTTTTTTATTTTTTAGTGAGAAACTTAGAAAGTTTTCACGTCTTTCTTGATGGACAGAATTCTTTGAGAAGTGTGGTAGCCTACTCCTCCTCCAGGCTTCGCTCACTCCCATGGCTCAGTGCAGAGGACTGCATTTTTCCTGACTGCCCTGTGTTGGGATATGGCGGAACTTTTCACAGCTCATCTGCTGTAAAGTTTCATTTCAATTCTCACATTTAGCTGGTGGAGAGTGAAGGTGCATTTTAATGTAGCGGTTGTGATTAGCTTTGTTTAGGAAGCTAGTCTAAACAATAAATAAATAATCTGAAAATGGACATTAAAAAGATAATGACCTTTTTTCTGTGAATTTATTGGTCAGAGATCGTCTTTGATAAAATAATACAGCCAACATTTTTCCTAAACCTGGAGCATAGAGCCTTGAGTGTAATAAAATATATACCTATCTGACCCAGTCATGCCCAGAAGTTTCTAGGTTTTTCTTGGTTCTATACCAAAAATGAAGACTTTAATTTTCATTATACATAAATCATTCTCCCCTTGAGAAAATGTTTGAAGTTCTTTATATAGACAGTCTGCAAGAGGAAGGACAAGATAGCCAAAATGGATTACTTTTCATTGACCAGAGGGCCCTGTGTGGGTAGAAGGAAAAGGGGGGGTGGGAAGTCAATGGAATTGAGTATCTGGAATTGAATATTTAGCTGAGTCCTAATTATTTAATTAGATATTAGGAGTGAGCAAGTGGATGCATCTTGTGGGTAAGTTTTAGCACCCATTGCATCATCAAAGGATTTGTTTTGTCTTTTAGGTCCTAATGTTGTTCTGTTTTCTTTTAGGGATCCCAGAGAACAGGCCCCAAAGAATAAAGCCCCAGGTGTGTACAGACTGCTCAGCCTGCAAGCGCAAGCAGACAAACATTACTTTGTCACAGTGAGAGGATAAAAATTGTCATTTCCTAATAGTATTATTCCTGATGTGTGTACCCACAGAAATAGAAACCGAGTGTCAGATCAGTATCAGTATCAGTTTTTATTGGTTTTCTTTAGCTTGTTTTGCCTCCCCATGTTGGCAAAAACCTGCATACAGCACTTAGCAAATTAACTGCTCGTATAAATTCCTAGTTTGAAGCTGTCTTCTGTTGGGGTTCAGCTTCAATTTGTGAGATACTGTGTCTAAGTAAAATGAGATTTTCCTTAGTAAGTGCTGTGAAGAAATGAAATCTGTCCTGTTCTACTATAGTTACTTGTCACTTTTGCTTTCTCTTCCCAGATTTTCCAGAAAATGAACCTCCAGTCAAGAATCAGTTTACAAAGAGTGCACACAGAGGTTTTGAGAGTGTGAAGCAGCCGATGTGCGCGCCTCTGCATCCTTCCTGGGAAGCAAGCAGGAGGCGGAAGGAACAGCAGTCCAAAATCACTGTGTTTCAGGGGAAAAAAATTACATTTGATGATTGATTTGATGCTTGTTTCCTCTTTCCAAGCTTTCTTTCAAATTTTTTGGTTTTGTTTTTAACTAGCCTGTTATTTAAACTTGCATTTTAAATAAGTGTCTTTGAAAGAGTTATAAAATATATTGCTTGTTTTTCTTTTTTATGAGCGTTCGGGGAATATTTACATAATCTTTTTACAGATCTCTAAATTTGTTTCATAAGAATGCTTGAATCAATTTATTTCTTGCATAAAGTAATTTCAATATTACAGAGTTTTAAGTTTTCTCATTCATGATTACAAAATATATTTCACTAGTTAAGCTTTGCCTTTTGTCTTGAAAATGAGGAGATGGCTTACTTCCTGATGACCTGAGTTTGACCTCTGCAATTCCCTTGGTATGAGGGCAGAACTCAAAAAAGTTGTTCTCTGCTATGTGGCATGTGCCTAGGTATACATGCATATGTTCATACATATAATAAATGTCATATACAAAATGTTAGGACATTTAAAATAATAGTGGGAAAATAAAGAAATTAGGACTAAAAAAAATTCTTTTATAAGCAAAACAAATAGCAGTTTTCATTGTGGATATAGAAATAGTATGTAAATAAATATTAATCTGTCATAGTTGCAGTTACTTGTGACTTATCTTTGCAGCCTTTAAGCAGCTTGCTTATATGTAACAGTACAATCAAAAGTTAAGTTCTAAGTACCCCTGCAGTGAGTATTTCCATTCAGTGAAGAGTGGATAGGTATAGCCCTAGTTTTTCTCTCCATGGACCAAGTCCAGGATACAAATGTTCATGGTATAGAAAAGTTATGCATGGTATCTAGTCACTTGGCCTATTGGGGTACAGCACTGGGAGTTGAACCTAGGTCCTCATGCATTCTAGGTCTTTTACGTGCTCTACCACTGAGGATCTTGCTGTGTGGCTCAAGCAGGGCTGGGTTTTTACTTGGGAAGTACTGGGAATGCAGGTGTTTTATCTTGTGTTGAAATGTAGAAAAGGGAGGGATTGAAACGGCTGAGTGGAAGTCCTTTGACTCCTAAAGAACCACCTACTTCACACAGTACAGTAACTCTAAAGGGAAAAGATTGTCAGCTGTTTGCCTTCCTACTGTTAGTTAATTAAACAGTGCTAACTGAATTCTGTGTGACCTGCATGTTAATGCTCTTAGAGTAAGGTACCTTCCACTCAGTCTGCAAGTGCCTAGTTAGCAAGTCTAGGTTCTTAAGAATGTCAGTAACTAGAAGAGTGGGTTCAATTTATGGTGGAAAAGTGTTTTCTTGAATCTTCATTCCAAGCAACCTCCTCTCTCCCCCCCAAAAATAGTAAGAGGAAGTGTGTGTGTGTGTGTGTGTGTGTGTGTGTGTGTGTGTGTGTGTGTAGCAAGTTGGAGCACTTTCTACAGACTTGTAAGTTTGCCTAAGAAAGTTCCTTGGGCCAGGAGTCCACCTAAAAGTTGGAGGCAGACTTTTACACAGAGACTTTACAATGGCAGTGAACGTATCTTAGAATCAGATCTCTTCCTGTTTTGCTGCTGTGACTCCAGATAGAACAGCTGGGTAGGGCATTTCAGTTTCTGGTAACATTGCCCTTATGCCCTTAATGTCTGGAGAGGTTCGGGTTGTTTCCTGAAAGGCAGGTACCACAGCAATCAGATAAAGTTGAGACTTGGTGCTGAACTCTCTAGCAATAAAAAGTTTGTTTTTCAGACTAAAATGAAACTCAAAGGTTGAAAAGCCCTGGGTTTGTGGCTTTTGGTTCTCTTACTATAACATTGTCCTAGCAAGTCTTCCTGTTACATAGGATCACAAACTGCCTGGGCCTGTGGACCCCTTCACTGTCCCACCTGCTTCCTGCTGATTTTTGTCTCAGCTTTGAATTCTTCCTACGAGTTACATAGATGGACTTAGCCGCAAATCCTTGAGGGAACTCTTCAGGTCTTTCTAAATCCTTCCTCTCTGATATTTAACATCACACGTTCTATTGACATTATACCTCAAACTTTAGTAGGAAGACATACCTATGTTCTGTATGATCTGCCAAAGAGTGCTCTCGGTGTTAGCTGACACCTCTGTGAACCAGTCAGCTCATTAGAGCTTGGTTGGTTCTGTTTAACCTACAGACATGGAGTCTTAAAACTGAAAGGAAAAAAGTGTCAAAATTCCTGGAACCAACTTTCTCTGAACTCAGTAGTTAATCAGTGTAGTAGTCCAAGGAGAGGCAGAGAGAGAGAGAGAGAGAGAGAGAGAGAGAGAGAGAGAGAGAGAGAGAGAGTGTGTGTGAGTGTGTGTGTGTGTGTGTCAGAAACTACAGTTTACTGATGAAACAGTGATGGTTGTTGGCTTTCATTTGCCCATCCCCTACTCTAGATCCACATTAGGCTTGAAAGCTGACAGACTATTGTCACAATGAAGACCAGCCTTACAGCCACTGGGAATAAGTTTGCAACATCTGTAGGGCACATGAATTGTCTGAACTGTGTGGTTCTTCGCTGGAAGTCGCCCACTTGGCGAAGCTGCCTTTATTTGGTGTAAGTACAGGCTTGCTTAGCTTGATAATATTTTCCTTTAAACTGCCTTTTCAGAGACATGGGCAGTTTGACATTAAGGCCGTCGTAAGCAGCAGAAAGCTGCTGAGGTTAAAAAAAAAAAAAAAAGTACATTAATCAAAAAGCTTAGAGGGAAATCTGAAGAAGTTAATGTCTGCTCATTGGGGCTTTGGAAATTTCTGACAGTTTCTAGAAATCAGATAATACGCAAGCACAGGCTATGGGTACCTGCTCAGGACCTAGTGGAAGGACTCATCACTCACCAGGGGGAGACCACATCATGGTGTGTAAGTGATGAAAGCATGTCTATTTAAGGGAATTTATCAAATTAGGACAGTGTTAAGCTATATTAAAGCAGACTGCAAATGGCCTTACACATCAAAAGAACTGAACCTCACAAAAGTAATTCAGAAACTATCACCAGCTTTAGGCATAGGGTACTGATTTTATAAACACTTCATAATTTAATATGTCTAATTTCCAACAAATTATATACAAAGTGTGACCCAGTGTACAAGGGGGCAGGAGCCAGCAATAAATAGCAACTGAGGAAGAGCAAATGTTGAACTTGTTTCAACAAAGACACTGAGTAAGCTAAATTAAACATGTCCCAATCTATAGGGCACTGTTTAAAAGAGACGAGAAAGCATACGGTCTGACCAAAAGGCAGCGGCAGGGGCTGAGGGGGTGGATGTGGGGGATTAGAAATTATAAAGAAAGGCATGATGCATATGGCTGTATTGTAGTGTCAAGACTGACGCAGTAGAATTGAAAATGAGATTAACCTTCGTCAAGAAACAAAATTATGAAGAACTGAAGTTAGAAAGTGCAGTTACCAAGTCAAAAAGTTGAGAAGGGATCTTAATGTCAATTGAGATGATGCTGTCCAAAGAACAGGAACTAAGAACGAGAACTAGAAGAACGAGCTGCTTTGCTCAGGGGTTATGTGCACTTGCTATGTGATTCTGAGGGCCAGAGTTCAGATTCCAGCACCCAAGAGAGGCTGGGCATCCTGCAAAAGACCTGTAACTAGTTCCAAGGGATTTGATACCCTCTGAACTCTGCATGCACACGGCCACTTGCACACATTCATATATTATATATACATTTAAAAAAAATTAGAAGCCTAACATACCTGGAGACCTATGTAGTACCACTTAATGTACCGATTTAGGGATAATGGGACTTTTATGTAACCAGTTTACAGTCAGCTAACTCTATTTCCCAAAGACTGGGAAAGTGTGTTCTCATTAAAACTTAAGCATGGATTTTCATAGTGCAAATAATAGCTACACACTCAAAATACCCAAACAAACTGATTTATACTAGAAATGAGGTATTGATACTATAGCATGGTAAAACTTGAGAATTTACTAAATGAAACCTCTTGGAGCAGTCACTGTTTGCCACATTCTGAGCCTCGGTGTAGTAGGTAATAGCCATCAAACAGTTCATGGCTATTTGGAAGTTATGGCAGCCAGTCTGCCCAACATTTGGTTCCAGTTTTGCTATGCAAGTTCACTCGGCCTCTTTGGTTTTGAACATGCTCCAGTTAACCACAAGTATTCATTTTCCATTTTGTATCTCCTCTTGGCCTGCGTACCCAGAACAGCAGCCCATAAGACGAAGTGCAAGAACGTGAAAGGAGTTTGTCATGATATGTCAGGCTATTCATCTAAATGAGGTTTTGTGTGCAATTTGGAAAAAAGATTACCAAGTCAATCTTACTGCCCATATCAACACAATTTCCTGTCGACTAATATAATGCTTTCATTGTAGCATAAATGTCCATGAGCAAAGACTTCAACTGAAATTCAATCAGGAGCTTGCCTCATCTTGTCTGTGTCTCTTCTCATGCATGTCCAATGCAGGCTCATCTCCACTAATCCAGAAGAGGATTTGAATCCTCTTTATTCCGATGGACCTTGGACTATATGCTCTACCTCAGCTGTAATAATCTATCAAAAAATTGAGCTGAATCCCTTTAGAACAGCAGTTCTTACCCTTCCTAATGCTGCAACCCTTTAGGACAGTTCCTCATACTATGGTGACCCCACCACCACCACTACCCATAAAATGATTTCCATTGCTACTTCATAACTAATTTTGCTAGTTATGAGTCATAATGTAAATATTTTTGGAGGCAGAGATTTGGCACATGGGTCCTGACCTACACGTTGAGAGCCACTGTTCAAGAGCAACCCCATCTCCTGTGCTGTTACAGGTAAACCAGATCAAACACTCTTAGAAAATGACTGGACTGCCGGGAGGTGGTAGCGCACACCTTTAATCCCAGCACTTGGGAGGCAGAGGCAGGCGGATTTATGAGTTTGAGGCCAGCCTGGTCTACAGAGTGAGTTCCAGGACAGCCAAGGCTATACAGAGAAACCCT
>JADRCD010208282.1:0-14286 GCA_019843815.1 Montemys delectorum | reverse complement strand
AAAAAAAAGAAAGAAAGAAAGAAAGAAAGAAAGAAAGAAAGAAAGAAAGAAAGAAAGAAAGAAAGAAAGAAAGGGAAAGAGAGAGAGAGAAGAAAAGAAGAGAAAAGAAAAGAGAAAAAAGAAAGAAAGAAAATGACTGGACTTTGCTAGGTCTGTTTTTCCCACTACCTTCCTCACCTCTGATGGAGTCAAGAGAAGTTCATTTTTCAGTTTATCTAGTTTGTACCTTTCAAAGATCTCACCTTCCTGTGTTCTATGTCCTAGTTTCATTGTAGCTGTAACATGTATGCTATGGATATACTTTTTATATGATCAAGTTCATAACTCATTACAACCTTACACCCTGCTTTATGCCTTGCTTAAGAAAGCCAACACAGGGTGGGGGAAAAATCTGTCATAAGCTTTGAGCATCCCTTCCATCTTGTTCAGCATACCAAGACCTATTAGCTTTTCACCACGTTCATTTCTCAAGCTTTTTACCACGTTCATTTCTCAAGCTTTTTTTCTGCTGACCCATAACAAGAGATGGGTAATAATGGGTAATACCTCCCTAGCACAAAATGTTCTTGTTCCTTAGTAACAATCCACTGCATGTGCAAGAGTCTACAATGGCTCATTGTGTTTCCACTGCAGGACGTTGGACAATAGAGGCGTATAGGAAAGGTCAACCATTAGGCTTGGGTTACTCAAACTTTGCACATTCCCAGGATTTGCATGTCTTCTGGGCTAGACCTTTTGGGAAACAAGCTCTGAACTAACATTCCTGCCTGAAAAGAACTGTTTGTATATGTATGACCTTGGGCCATAGAATACTTGTCTGATCAGATAATGTGTTTAACATAGTAATTTATAGATATCTGTGTACCATGGAGAAACAGAGGATATGTACCACACATCAATCATGAAAAGTGTGTGTGTGTGTAACTGACCTAATACCAACCCAAGACACCAAGGTTCCGGTGAGCATGCCTAGTTGGAAACATATCCCATGGACTGTAATATTTTGTTGCAAGGAGAATCTACACACCTTAAGAAAATTATTTCTATTTAGGACCTGTCTCACTGGTTCCTAGCAGAATAACTTATACTACAAGTTGACAATATGATCAATGAGTTATTGCTAGAAATACAGTTTGTGTTTAGCATTTCTTTGCTCTAGGAGATGGAGGCATGAGTTACTGAGGTCAGGTTGGCAGTTTGCACATAGGTGACAGATTCTCCATTTAAAAAGGAAGGAAGGACAGAAGGAAGGTAGGAAAGAGAGAGAGAGAGATGGAGAGAGGGAGGGAGGCAGGGAGGGAGGGAGGGAGGGAGGGAGGGAGGAAGGAAGAAAAAAAGAAAGAAAGGAACAATAAAGACAGACAACTCTGGTCACTGGAATTCAGATGAACTTCTCAGACTGACATTATCATCTGTTGTGATGTCATTATGTAGAATATGTGTTTGTGGCTCCACTAAGAGAAAATGCCTACAAGCCGCACCTGCCATCTCTTGAATGTCAATTTAATCTGTGTCCTATAGTAATAATAAGGAGGAGGAGGAGAGGAAGAGAAAGATGATGGAGGAGGAGGAGGAGAAGAAATCACAAAACATTCAACAAGTAGAACAAATTTTTTCTGAGTCCTTTGAGTCTAGTGAAGCATTGGGATTTGGGGTAGTCTTCAGGATCAAAATCTCCTGGGGAGCTGGCATAGGCATATTCATGCTGTGTGTCTTGTTTTTACTGTGAGTAATAAAATTACTTGGTTCTGATCCAGCATCTCATTCCTCCACTCAGCCATGAAAATTCTCATGCCCTGTAAAGTTTATGATATCCCCAAATAACCCTGCTATTCCTCCAGTACTTTAATAGCTTCATGTTGAAATGTGTATTCTTAATACATCTGGAGTTTATCCCTCTGCATTCTGGAAGATTAGCAAGCTACTTAAACCAATTATTATAATATTCAACTAATCTACATTTCTTAGTTTTCTCTCTTACTCTCTGTGTTTGTGTATGTGTGTGTGTGAGAGAGATCTCACTTGCTTTTATTTGTTTCTTTGTTGTTTTCTTTTTTTTTTTTTAAACAGTATCTCACTTTCAAGCTGATCTCAAAAACACACCAGTTCACTTGCCTCAGCCTCCCTATGGCTAACTAACCTTTCTTGAATTAGGTTTGAGTCAAAGAACTTAAGAAGTACATAAGTCATGAGCAGAATAAGGAAGAAAATTATGTCAATCAGTTCAGTCTTTGCCCACAAAACTTCTTTATCTTTTTTGTGCCTCTCCACCTTTCCTATTAAGGAGCAACTGTCAGCTGAAAGAGCTGCGAGGCCTTTCTCTCTGTAAGTTACAGACCTGAGTGTTCATCAAAATGAGTGTGAAGTTAAAGAGAAGTTGGATTAAAAGACAGCCCATGTAACATTCTATTGCAGAATTTGGTGCTGGAAAAGGGTGTTCATAAGAAGATAGGGAGACTGCAAGTACAGTCAGATGGGATTTACCCTGCAGGTCTGAAGAACAGGAACTTTTTTATGCTATATGACAATTATTAAAGAGGTCATTCACAATTACTTGCATGTTGGACTTATGCCTACTGACCCCTTGTCTCAGGGTGAAGGTGGAAACTTAAGAGTATTTAGTGAATGTTGTTATCTGTTTTTATCAAAGAAATGGAGTTTGAACGAGACAGATGAGCTGTGTTAATCTGCTAGTTTACAGATACAACAGGAGCAAAAAGGAAAGAAAACTCAATGTTTTTAGTTCCAAACCGTAAGTTAAATTGAAACTTAGGGCTCCATCATAGATAAGAGGAAAGGGATAGGATTACCTCCTAAATATGTCAGCCTTGAAATATAGAGACAAAGGGAGAAACCAATTAGCAGACTTAAAGCTGCAATTAAGAAAAAAAACCTTGGGAGGATACTATTTGCAAAAATAATCAACCACCTATCTTTGTACCAAATTACTTGTAATGCCAAAAACAGTGCAAGAGTTAACGTTAGCAGCTTTGGAATTGCTTGTTAGGAAAAGTATGCCCAGGCCACTGTAGTTATGTAAGGAAGAAGGATGTGAGAAAAGTATAGTCCTCAAAGAAGGGTAGAATCCCCATCGTAACCTTCAAGTGTGACCTAGGATGGTTATGAGCGAAGAAGACCCTGCAAGAGGAGGACAGTGATAGTGGAATGTTGTCCAAGAGGACCACAAAGAGCAATAAAGAAGTACTTTCTTTCCTAAAAGCATATTGAAGTCAAAGAAATGCCCTCACTTCAGAGCAGAGGACTTCAAAATGCCTGCTCAAGGGATATGGCTACCTAACGTGAGCTTTCTCTGTTTCCTTATCGTTACTAGATGGCAGTTATTGTTAAAATAAATAAACAAATGGACAACAAAAACAATAAACCCAATCCCTCCATGGTCACTCTTGTATGTTGGGCTAAGAGCCACTGTAAGTTGTGTTTGGGCAAGGGTTGCTGTTCCTCCAGGAACCGTTTCCAGAGCTGATAGAATCACTCGTGACTCACAGACCCCCCACTAAGAGTTAGTGCTGAGTAACAGGATGAGATTTTGGAAAAGGATGGAATCATTGTATTCTAAGTGTGGTAGGATATTTAATAACAAAAAAATCCTGTAATAGTCTATTAATGACCATTGGCTAAATGTTCATTAACTATTTTCACCCTATCTTGGCACCTGGTTGAATTGTGTTCCCCAGCTTCCTTGAAGGTAGGCAAATGTTAACCGACAGAATATGGATAAAAATGGTTATGTAGCTTTTACATGTCTCTTAGAACATCAGAGGAACTCTTTCTTGTTTCCATTAGATATTGCTGTTCTGGGTCTTGCAATCTTGCAAGACAGAGTTTAAAGGTGGTGTGTTTCTGTTTGCCAGGGTCTCTCAACGATGACATAGACAAGGTCCTCCTCCCAACCATATCCAGCTGCCCACTAAACTTCATTCACATAGGCAAAAAAGAAGTGGTTCATTTAGTCACTGGGAATATTTGTCACTGTAGCTATCTATGTTCTACCACGTATTCAATGTGTAGTTAGGACTTTTTTCAAATGTGAATGTTGTTTTAAGACTACTGTTGGGTAAGTGGGTCATTCTTTCACTATTAATTTGAAGTATCATCATATAATAATGGTAATATTCCTAGTTGGTTTCTGACTGTCTCTCTGTCTCCCTCTTTCCCTGTGTGTTTCTTTGTCTCTGACTGTTTCTCTGTCTCTCTGTCTCTCTGTCTCTGTCTCTCTGTCTCTGTCTCTGTCTGTGTGTGCGTATATGTATGTGCATGTGCACATGTGCGCTCATATGGGTGCATGCCCGTCTCTTTATCCCATGGGTAATCATACCTCTATATTTCATTTAGAAAGGCAGAATCCTGGCTTACCCATCAGATTAGTTATTCATTGATGTGACAAAGTCATAGAGACACCTTAAAGCAGGGAGGGTTTGGCACGTGGTTCAAATGTACAATCCACCATGGTGGGGAAACCACGGAAGCAACGTAAGTGGCTGACGACTGCTGTCTGCAGTCAGAGATAGTAGTTCACCTGTAGGCTTTTCTCTCTTCACTTCCTCTACAGTGCCAGTCCTGGGCACAGCCGCCCACACTCAGGGTGGGTCATTCCTCCTCATTTAAATCTCTCTGGAAATCCCCTCCTAGAAGCACTTATAATTTTCTTCTCATAGTGATTCTAAATCCTTTCAAGTTTGTGATGAAATTTAAACTGCCATACCCATAAATCAATTTTTTTACATATACACACCCTTAATGTACACAAATGCCTTTTTATGAGTAAATTTTAAAATCCACTTGCCAATTTTTATTTTTAAAATCATGCTGGTATGTAACTCTTAGTTATTCTAGAGATTATTAATAAACTGAGGAGTAACTGCATTTCAAGCATGTTCTGTAATTAATTGCATAAAGACTGAGCCTTCTGTGAAAAATTATAGAACAGAGGAACAAATAATATGTGTGAAGACATGGTCAGTAGCTGAAGTATGATGTCATTCTGCAGAAGTCAAGTAGCCTTAAGCTGGACACTGGAATATTGTTTCTCCTTGGAACATGTGTTTCTCTTCATGAGTAAACTTGTTTTGAAAGAAAGTCGTTCTCCATGTTGTTTTCAGAATAAAATTAAAAGGATGTTTTTCAGTGAAGACAGCCAAAGCTTAGAGGGTCACTGAAGGGATGCAGGTTATTTGTATTTATTTTTAACATGATATGAATATTCCACAGCGAGTTTCCCTAGTTGGTTTCTGACTGTCTCTCTGTCTCCCTCTTTCCCTGTGTGTTTCTTTGTCTCTGACTGTTTCTGTGTCTCTGTCTCTCTGTCTCTGTGTGTCTGTCTGTGTCTGTCTGTCTCTGTCATGGACAATCAACTGAGGTCATCTTTTTGTTTCTATTTTGCCATAGGTATCACTCATGATAAAGGACAGGTACTCATGTCTTAGTTAGGGTTCCTGTTGCTATGATGAACTCCATAACCATACATAAGTTGGGGTTAGGTCAGTCTACTTTATCTTTCAGCTTGCAGTCCATCATCCAGAGAAGTCAGGGAAGGAACTCAAGGTTGGAGCCTGGAGGCAGGAACCAAAACAAAAGACCTGGAGAAGTGAGGCTTGCTGGCTGCTAACCCGTGGCTTTCTCATGGTTCCCTGGACCACCTGTTCCTGGGCAACACTGCTGTCAGTGAGCTAGGTCCTTTCTCATCAATCATCAGTCAAGAAAATACATGACAGGCTTGCCCACAGGCCAATCTGGTGGGGGCATTTTCTCATCTAAGGTTCCCTCTTTCCAAAAGACTCTAGCTTCTGCCAAGTTGACTTAAAACTAGCTAGCACAAGCCTGTTAACTTTGAATATCTCAAGCACTGACATCTCATGATCAATATACCTAGAATATACTTTCTTCAGTGCTGGACTTACGTTCTGTGTTTGACAGCTGTGACTCCCTAGTCTTGAAGGCCTCCATTCAACTGTTAATTGGTTATTCCTATTCCACTTATCACAGGCCTATGTATTTCCAACACCTTCCTCCAGAAACTTTGTGAGTGCAAAGAATATATTTTCTTTTTCGCTGTAGTCTACCTTTGAAGAGTGTTTGGTATATGATAGGTACTCAGTTAAACACATTTTTTTTTTCTTTTTGACAAATGTTCTATCAGTTGGGATTGAAGAGCTGCAGCTACAAATTAGGAGCTATTAAAATAAGCCAATGAGAAAGAAGATAGATTGGAGCTAGATAACAGCTGTTGAAAATAAAAATAGAAGCGTTAAGTGATGGTGTGAAGGATTGCTGGGGAAAGTTAGTCCTGCAGGGAGCACCCAGCTGCATGCTGAGTAACAGAAAGAAGACAGTAGCATGGTGACCCATCCACATCAGGAAACCATTTGAAGTTTGCTATCAATAAAATGGAAGTGGTCAAGATGACCACTTGTTTTCATTTCCTTGAGCTGTGTCGTTTCGGTTATTTATTTTGTGCTCTTGATCTTTTTGATTCTGAGTCTGTAGGAGTTTTTACGCGGACAGACTTAACCCTTTGCATGCCATGAATCACTGTCGACTCTCCTGGGCTTTGTTTTGTTTTGTTTTGTTTTGTTCAAAAAAATTAATTTTTGTCATGTCTATGAATTTAATTTTTTAAGTCTTAAATTGGTTGCTCTTGGTGTATTTAAGAGCTTTGTAATTCTGCAGATGCATAGTTCTCTCACACAGTTTACACGGCTCTCACCTTTTAGTATTTACTCAGTTATTAATGTTATATTTTAAGATCAAGAATTATATCATCTAAAATATTAATAATATTGCAAAACCTTTTCTAATTTTAAAAATTCTTTCCACTGCTTGATCTAATTTTTATTACATATATAATTATCTACAAATATAAATAATTTCTAAAGATTTTGTAGAAAAACTGAAGAAAATAATTTTCTTTAGTACATTTGAATGACTCTATATATTTTTCTTTATTATGTTTAAATTATTATAAAATCAATTTTCATTTTCCTTAAAATACAACCACTTCATTAATTATGTACATTTTATTTATTCAAATGCAAGCAGTGAAAATTTTAAATTACCTATGCAATTTCTCAACTTGTTTCTTTTTATTTGTTTTCAAATAAACTTTTTTTGTATTTATGGCTTTAATTTTTTCATATGATATATTTTGATCATCATCTTTCCTACACTCCAACTCTCCAAAGGCTTCAACGAACCTCCCTCATCAACTCAACTTCATATTCTTTTTCTCTTAAAACATAAAAATAAACAAAATCGAAGCAACTAAACAAGCAAAAAATCACATAATATATATGGGGACCATTTTATGTTGGACAACTACTTTTGGGCATGGGGCCTGCCTTGAAATGTGATTGATAAACCTAGCAACACCCTATTGGAGAAAACTGATTTCCCTTTCCTAGTAAATATCGCTTGCAAATATCTTCTTGCAGTTAGGCATGGCACTCGGTGTTCACTTCTCCTCTTCAGTGCTAGGATTTCCTGTTTTGAACCTTTTTTATGTTGTATCATGCTGTTAACAGTTTCTGTGTATGCATATGTGCATTAGCAGTGTTGGGTCTGGAAGATGCTGTTTCCTTGGAGTTACCCATCATCTGTGTGTCCCTTACAACTTTCCAGCCTCCTCCTTTGAGTAGATCTCTGAGCTTTGAAGGAAAGGCTTTTAGGGCTGAGTTCCACTGGACACTGTTCAGCGGTGAGTCTCTGATTTGCTGTAAGAAACAGCTTCACTGCTGAGGGCTGAATGCTGCTAGGCTCTATGGGTACAATACGTCCATTAAGAGTTATGTCAGGTACTGTCAGAGCCTCTCAGGAGATAGCTATATTTAGGCTGGCTTGTCCTTCCTTCAGTCTCTGCTCCATAGTTAATCTCTGAAACTCCTTCCTTGGGTATTTGAGTACACGGTCCCCAATGAAGGAGTTAGAGAAAGGTTCTATGGAGCTGAAGGGTTTGCAGCCCCTTAGGATGAACAACAATATGAACTAACTAGTACCCTCAGAGCTCCCAGGGACCCAACCGCCAACCAAGGACTATACATGGTGGGGCTGATTGTTCTGGCAGCATGTGTATAGTAGAGGATTGCAAAGTTGATCATCAGTAGGAGGAGAGGTCCTCGGCCCTGTGAAGGTTCTGTGCCCCAGTGTAGAGGAATGCCAGGGCCAATAAATGGGAGAAGGTGGGGTGGCAGGCATGGAGATGGGGGAGGCAACAGGAGTTTGTTCTTGTTGGTTTTGTTTGTTTGTTTGCTTGCTTTTTGGAGGGGAAACTGGGAAAGGAGAAATTTACATGTAAATAAAGAAAATACCTAATTTAAAAAAAAATAAAATTAAAAATTAAAAAATTAAAAAAATAAAAAGAGTTATGTCACTGCTAGTTTCCTTTAGCAGAATAATGATGATAGGCTTTCCTCTGTGCCTATGGCCCATTTTGTCTCAGGTTCTTGGCCACTTTGGCAGAGGACTTTATTCTTAGTTTTTCATCGTTATCCTTTACATTTTTCTAGATTAATTATTTAGCAGTTATCTTAGGTGAAGTATTGCTTGTTTTCTTTGCCAACCCTTTTAGCAATGGCCCACCAGTTGTGATGCATTTAGGCTTCTAAGCTAGTAGTTCTTTCACTTCATACTCTTTATAATTCATTTTTAGGTTTCTTTCGATGGTCCTTTGCTTCTATATCATGAGTGCATTTGGAAGTGAGTCTTTAGGTTTGTAAACTATGTACTATCTTAAAATCCAATCTAAACTCAATTTGATTTATTTGCCTCAGAAATGTGTCACATTTTCTCCTGTGTTCATTTGTGTCAAATATTTTTTTAAATTTTATCTGCTAATCAGACTTTACCATTACTACTTTATGAAATCAGTAATAATATAGACTTACATAACTGCTAAATTTCTATCAAGTTTTCTTAGTCTCCAGCCTTCATTCTGTAGTTTTGTTATGGCTTTGGCTTTGAATATAGTAACAATCTGTTAGTGTGAAGTCCTTTTATTTTGATCTTTCAGAGCATCGCTCATATTTTAATGCCACTCATCACAACACTCTTATACATCACTATGAGTATTCCTTTTTTTCTGATTTTCTTTCTTTCCATTAAGAAATAGTGCATTGATCATATTGCCATATTTTTTCTACTAGGACCTTCTGCATCCACAGTGATTCTCTCATAAAATTGAGTAATCCTGCTACTTATTAGGAACTAATTTATAGTTGTGATTTAGTATACTACATTAATAGTTGCTTTAGAATAATGATCATCAGACCTTCTGTGAGGGACAAGATTGTGAGTACTCTAGGCATTTCCAGATAGAAGATCTTGGCAGCTCTTCAATGTTATTATTAGAGTACAAAAATGACAAGAGACAATATGTCGATGTGTGAGTGCAAAGAGCTTCCACAAACTTGACCAAAGCAGGTGAAGGCCTGAATCTGTCTTTAGCTCATGTCTATTGAGGTCTTCTCTAGACAGTATCTTCTTTGTGCCTTTGATAAATAGTGATTAAATTACTATAGTTTTTCTTTCTCTACAGTTAACTTTCCTCCATAACAAATGTTATTCTTCTTGAATTTTTGAGTTTTCAGGACAGACAGGGATACACAGAGAAACCTTGTTTTGAAAAACTGAGTGCAAGAAAGAGACAGAGAGAGAGACAGAGACAGAGAGATAGAGACACAGAGAAAGGAAGGCAGGGAGGGAGGGAAGAAATGGAGACTGAGAGACAGAGACAGAGACACAGTAGGGTGAGACTCCTCTAAGGGGCAGGTGCTTCACTCCTGAGGGTCAGGTCTGAAGGAAGCAGTCAGTGGTGTAGTTGTGTTGCGCTTGAGTGAAAACCCAGGGAAGTTGGTAGGTGTGACAGATGAAAGAAGACCTTGAGTGATATTCCGGGTGCTTGAAAATCAGTTCACAAGAGACTGAGAAACTAAGTTAATAAAAGATTTGAGAAAGGAGAATGCTATGTAAAGAATGCAAGACAGCCACCTTGCCAAGTGTCCTCAGCCTTCCTGTCTTTCCAGCAACCAACCTTTCCTAAAATGTTCTAGGTCAAACTTTTCCCAGGATATTTCAAATCAACAGATAATTTGTGGAAGGTTAAAGTTACACTTGACCGTCAGGAGGGAAAAATACACATGCACAGGGCAAAAAAACAACTCCAAAAATAATGTTTTTGCTTTTCTTAGGAAAGAACACCACAACCTGGAGGTCTTTCATGAGCTTCCAAAATGCTCTCAGATTACTAAAAGGAAAAAATAGTTTATTATCAGGCTCACATTTTAAATACTACTTAATTTAATGAATTACATTAATGAAAGAAATAAATGGTTCAGTTCACATAAAAAAGCAAATATGACATTATGCAACACTCTTAGTTCTTTAAGAACAACACTAAATATGATAATGGATAGAACAGGGTTCATTAATAACTAGCAAGATAAATAGGTAAAAATCTGATGTAGAATTTTATAATGGATGAGTCAAACTTACATCTATCAATGGACGCACTAGTCTTAACATCGCAGAAAGACAGTCATATATATGTATATATAGTGCTTCTTTTTACGATACGGCTGCCTTCCTTAAGACTTTCATCTGCTTAAGCCTCTGGATATGCGCTTTCATAGTTCTATGGAGAACTAAAGGCTTTGTTCAAGAGCACCATAGGATGTAATTAGGAAAATATATAATAGAGAATACTATAAGGAAAAAATGTATTTTCCCAGACACTGTCAGCAAGAAGAATGGAGAATATATATAAAACACATAATCAACAATTTTGGTGTGCAGACATAGTTTAATTCTGATTCAAACAAGATGACTTGACAAATTAAAGTAATAGTTTTTAAAGACAATGGAAGGGAAATATATATTAACTAGGTATTTGATAGTGTTAGGGAAGTGTCAATTTTTTTTTTTAGGCAAGTTGATAAAATGGTGTTTTTAAAGGTTCCTAATCATAAAAAGCCATGCACTGAAGAACTTGATAAAACCATGCAGTATCATAGGTTTGTTTTATATCAATAGAATGAGCAAGAGCTTTGAGAAGTAAGGAATAATAGGAACCCCTGTGATCCCCTGTTTTGGTCATGGCTAATAGTGACATGCATGCTGATGGAGACTTGTCACATCGTTCCTTCTAGTCTCTTTTACATTTGAGATACTCTGATAGAAAGTACTACAGACCATCACTGGAGGCAATCTAGAATAAGGAAAAAAGCTTTAAAGGAGAATGTAAAAACCTTTATTTTTTCAAGATGTCACAGTAAAGTTCTGTTGGTCTATTTTTGTATTATATTTCAGTCTCATTCATAGCAAGTGCCTTCAGCAGTGCCATAGTATAAACCTTTAGGGTGTAGCTATAGTCAGATTGCAAAGGTCATTTTCTCAGCAGGCCAAATTTAAAATAGAATCCTTAGAAGACACACCATAATTCTTGTTATAGTAGCATTAGAAAGTAACACTTATCTGCATGGATTCTGTCTAAGGGTTAAGTTCTTCTGCTAATGATTCATAAGTCATTACTTTTAAGTTTGATTATTATGCAATCCTAAAGCGGAGCAGGTGTGTATATCCTTGTGCTCCAAGAAAAGCACTGGGGAAACGAGAATGTTAAACACACAGGGTTGACTCTTCAAAGAGAATGAAAACCAGCAACAGATATGGCTAATAACCTAGTATGCTTTGCACTATCTGTGTAGCCAGGCCACATGGGCTCTCTCAGACTCTTAGCATGAACTTGTCTATCTTGAAGATATCACTTGTACTTAACATGAGTTTTCTGTGTGATCATGTCTTAAGCTTCATTGTGCACACAGGAGTGAGTCAATTATCACCAAAAATTTTTCCCCGATTGTGGTGTGCTTAAATATGCCTAAAGTGAGCCTGCTAGTGTCAGACTCTTGAAGTTTGAACCAGCATTGGCTAGTGAATTGTGCTTAACAAAACTGTCTTCTTATTTCTGCTGTCCTGAGTGGCTGTAGAGACCTCCCTCCCCCCATTCTAGTGTAATTAATACACAAGAGCATTTACGTTTCTTGAAATGTATTATCATGTTCTTCTCACTTC
Source organism: Montemys delectorum (assembly GCA_019843815.1). Classification (NCBI taxonomy): domain Eukaryota; kingdom Metazoa; phylum Chordata; class Mammalia; order Rodentia; family Muridae; genus Montemys; species Montemys delectorum. The sequence continues at coordinate 2,205 of JADRCD010208282.1, read as the reverse complement.
ATGGGTTACATTGTAAGGTAATATTATTTAAATAATTATATTTAGTACTCAGTCTTCATATAAATTAACTAGTATGTTTGTTTGTTCAACAGATAATTTGAGCTTTCTTCATATAAGCCTGGTTCCAATTCTACTCCCAGGTATATTCTAAATGTGATCCTCTGCAAAAACTAGTTATGGCTCCTAACTAGGGCTTATGAGGATAACAAAGAGTTTTGAATTTTGTATCTAGTTAGCCCATTAAGTCCATATTAATTCTCATGTATTTATCCTTTGTTGTCTCTGGAACCTAAGCAGTGACAGCCTCTTAGAACCTTTCAGTGATCAAGAATATCAAGAAAAACAATAATTTCCTCTGCATAGTTGTAAGAAGACAATAATTCAACGAATAATTCTCTGTATAGAGTGTGGTAAGGACACTTCCAGATATTTAATATTTACTATTCCTCTGATCTTTGTCATGAAGGGTACCACACTTCACTTTAGCTAGCACCCCAAAATACTAGCCTTTGCTTCCTATGTGAGACTTCATTTGATAAAATCAGACTTCTTATACTATACGAACACTTGGCATAGTATCTTTGGAATTACCTAAAGTCAGTGGTATATAGTTCAGAGAAGGCACTTAGGCACATGGCTACTCCAGTGAACTAGGAGTTATTTGTTGATGACAGCCATCTAATGTGATCTCAGTAGAGCCAAGATGAAAGTACCGGTCTTGAATGATGATCCAGAATATTCTCATGGGAGGAATCTAAGTTTTGGATTTTTAAATTCATTTTAATTTTTTTAAAGCAAATTCAAATGACAGGAGTGCTTAAGGTTAAAGCACTCCCTCTGGACAGTAGCTGCCAGGACATTGAGAAAGAAAGTCCCACAGGATTTCCTGTAGCCACATTGTGCAACTCTGTATGTGAGGAGAGAGAAAAGGAGAATGTGTACTTTTTCCATGCCTCCCTTAGAAGTATTCCTCTGAGGAAACTGAGTGGGTGTTGGAGGGAATAAGGGCATCTGGGTCTAGCTGCTGGTAATCCTTCTCAAAGTCCAAAATAATAACAGAGTAACTCCCTGTTGACTAAAAGGCATCTCTGGCCAACTTGGGCCTTTGATGTACCTTACCTAGTTTGTCATCCTTTGAAGAGCAAGTAGCCTGAGTTTGTTAAAGAAGGTACACCATGTGTGCTTTGCATTTAATGACAACATCCCCTTTGAGCTGTGGACTGCCAGTCGTGTTTAAAGCAGATACTAATTCTCTTGGACTTGGTTTCAGAAACATTCCGGGTGCGTGGGTAAACCTTGAGAATTGCCTGCCTCATCTCAGAACCAGCCATGAGTTAAAAAAACAAACAAACAAACAAACAAAAAAACTCTTTGCACCCAGAGTTTAAAGAGATAGAAGGGGGAGAGCAATGGGGGAGAAATAGGTATAGCTGACTATCAGCTGCTCCCACTCGAGCTTTCTGTTACCTTACAGTTTTATCAAAACTCAGCCATCTTACTTTGGTTGTCTCCAAGTATTGCTTTCCTTCCTTATTGTACAGTTGGACTACAGCCACTCCACAGGATCTGCGAATAGGCTGAATACACTGGAATAAGTAGAAGGAGAGAATAAGGCATAGACTAATTCATCATGTCAGATAAATACTAGGAAAGGCATAGGAGTCAGTGGGGACAGTGGGCAATTAGAAGAGCAAAAGGTTAAAGAATCTCTTCTTCCATCTTCTTTCTCTTCTCTTTTGATTGACCCTTGCTTTGGGGACTCCAGGGGAGTGGTTCAGTGAGAAGGAACTGAGATCTGCTCTCAGGTGTAAGGATGGACTTCCTTCCTTCCAGAGATGCTCTAGCAAGCTTCAGTGAAACAGGGAAAGTGAGATGTAGTAATCAAACTATTTAGGCCTATCAGCAATAGAAGCACATAATGGAAAGGAGGGAAGATGGTGGATAGAAGATACGCTATCTTAGATCTGAGAACATGGGTTTTCTCTTAACAAAATCCATCTGAATGAGCAGATTAGAGGAAAAGGTTTTAAGTTGGGTTATAAAATTAGGATTTTATGATCTTTTCACTAAACACAGACAAAGTGGCTTTCTGCCATCCAAGAATCTTATTTACCCACTTCTGGGTGACAACTGTCCTCTCCCCCACTTTCCTTTATAGGCATGTGACTTGGGTGGAAATCATCAGTATCTCACTTCACCCTACCT
>JADRCD010208281.1:0-18258 GCA_019843815.1 Montemys delectorum | reverse complement strand
TTACCTTCATGTTATGTCTTTGTATATGTGATGTATGTTTGGTTCCCCTGGAGGCCAGAGTAGGCTTCAGAGCCTTTGGAACTGGAGTCACAGACAGCTATGAGCTGTAATGTAGGTGCTGGGAACCAAACACAGGCCCTCTGGAAGAGCAGCCAGTGCTCTTGACCACTGAGACATCTCTCTAGCTCCCTGTACTTCTTTTAATACCTAATATGCTACTTGATCCTGTTTTAATGGTTTGGGCTTTATAAAAATAGATAAAGTATTTGTGCCAACTAAGAAGTTTAATAAAAAAAATTAGATCTAATCTTGCATTTCAGATAAACTCTTATACCTCCTGATACATAAAAATCTTCCTTTATATACAAAAGCAATCATTGGGCTATTACAAGTATTGTGCCAGAAACAGCAAGAAGGGTTTAATCACTCCAGTTTTAAAATCCTAAGATAAGCTTAAAGCAAAGCAAACTGTCCTGACGATTCAGTGGATTTATAATAATAAAAATTTTCAATACACACAAAATTTTGGGGCAATCAAAATTTGGTTTTGAGATTAAACCATTGAGGAATCAGGAAATAGAGTGAATGGATTCAGGGACAGTTTTCAGAAGTGATTGCAAGTGGAGTTGGACAATCTCTACTGAGCTGGTGAGAGGAATCTCACACCCAGCACCACTCTTCCTCCCTCTAGACTGCATAGACACTAGGAGGGATGCTTGCCTGATGCTGTGGGAAATGTGCAACCACAGTGACTAATAAAACTGTGAAAGCTCTTCACCTTTTTCATATTTCATGTCTTTTTCTATAAAATCATATGTGCAAATATGGATTAGGAAACTAAATCTAAAGATATGTACAAAAAATGTTAAGTATATCCAATACACCCTATTGGATTATCTGTTTATTTTATTATCTTTAAGTGAATTAAAAACATATTTGTAAAAAGGTGACAGTAATGTAGATAATTTTGTTCATAAAATACTAATGAATTTTTTTCAAATTTGCTCTATTGTATATTTAAACAAATCATGAATACATCTGGACACTCATGTTGTTCTTCCTGACTGTGAAATATGGGGAGCCTACCAGAGACGAGCACTCAGACATTGTGTATCAGCCTCCAGGAAGTCTTTATTCCAGCTGGCTGGCATTATACTCAGGTTTTGGGGGATCCAGGTGTAGCCCTGTGTATCCAGGGCATGGGGTATTTGAACGTAAACCCACATTCTGGTATCTTGTTTGGCTGCTGCAGGGGAGTTTCACAGAAGCAAGCTACTAGTTTAACAGAAACAGAGATAAGTTAGCTGGGGCATTTTGATTTTGTTTCTTAGAACAGAGCTGGTAATGTTTCATGGAATTTTCCATCAATCAGATCAAATTCTAGTTAAACCTGAAATAGACTCAGCAAGAATAGAAGATGGCGAAGCCTCTGTCACAGTAGTGTACCGGCATTCCAAAATTTTTTGAGCAAGTCTTATCATTGTCGTAATCTTTTGTTAATGAATTAAGTAAATTCTATTGACTTTACTCTTTTTAAGTTATGTTTTAAAAGAGAAAACTGAAATGATGATAGAAGAGAAAAGCTCAGTAGGTCAAATAAAGAGTTTATCAGGAAGTTTCATCAATAAATAGATTACGTGAAACAGAATATCATGATAGGAACACAAAAAAGCAAATTGGATTATTCAGTCAAGGTCAATAATAAAAAATTTAAATGCATGAATGGGACATACAACAACTTTGTGAAGGTAAAAAGGTAAAACCTATGTATTATAGGCATACAGGGAAAAGAATTTCACTCAAAAGATATAAAAATATATTTTAATAAAGCCATAGAAGAAAATTTCCTAGCTCTAGGGAAAGATACCTATCTACATACAGTCTAATACGTGCAACAAAACTATCATAATTGATAGTGATGACAGCAGGCAAAAGGAATCCACGACTATACACTCAGCCTACAGAGTCTGAGTCAAGAAAAAGACAAACACACTCAAGGACTACAGGAGGAAATAATACGTGAGGTTCTGCCATTCATCAAATGAAGAACACAGAGAAAGTCCCAAACACCACGGAATGATTAAAATGATGCAGAACAACATATGCCGTATCAATAATAAATCTGAGTATCACTGTTTTTAATTCACCCGTCAAAAGACACACAATAGCTGATAGAATTAGAAAACAGAATCTGTTTTTGCTGCCTGCAAGAAACACACATTATTGCAGATATCTGTTCTTCATGTTGTCATGTTTACTTCTCTATCAATAGTCCCAAGTTATGATTTGCCACATTCTATCTACTCTTAACTCCAATTGGACAGCCCTCATGACCTTGTTTTCATGACTCACCTATCCCTTGGTATCATCTCCTTTCTCCACCTTCTTCTCCCTTCATGGTCTCTCCTCTGTCTGGAAATGGAAACCCCACCTACTTCTCTTCTGCTCAGCTATAGGCTGTCAGCATCGTACTCAACCAATAGTTTTACACTAAGGAGCAAGGTCACATAGCATTACTTGCTGTACATGAGGATTCTTGTCCTGAGGCAACCAGGGCCAGTATTTAGCATTACAACACATAGCAACAGACCAAACCTCAATAGATGATGCTTTAAGTGTGACCCTCAAAATTTCATGTGCAAAGAGTTTAATGAAGTTAGAAATGTAGACTTTTTACTACAGTTGTAACAGGAAAATTACTAGGTAAAATTACCAGTGAAGAGCCTCCAGTGGTTTCACAGCATACTTCATATGCTGAAAAAGTTATCAGATATTTTATTTTTAATGTATTATTTAAAAAAAAAAACTTTTATATAATGTTTGTTTACTTTATCCAACGAGGCACATTTGTGAGAGCCATATGTAAATGAGAATTGTGGGTTTAGTATTGTTGATTTTGTCACACAAACTAAGGTGATATGAAAGTCTGTGTGTTAATTACCAAGTCCACAAATTCCTGAGGTGACTACTGGGATAACCTGCTCACATTTATGGAGGACACACACAAGGCCTCACGGGTGCTAGGTTAGCAACCTACTGCAGAGTTTTACTCTCAGTTCCCAAACTGAGTTACTAATTACTTCAATAAGGAATACTCTATCATTGTGCACTTTGGTAGCTTAGAATAAAAGAGTATGCTTATGAGATTTGGGGGAGGGGTCTGTTTTAAGGCCCATCTTTCTGTACAGGGTCAAGGACTGGTGAATGGATTGAAGGTTGTAACAAAAGAGCTCATACTTGGTGGACACGGATGAAGGGTCAAAGCCATCTTCAAGAGTGAGTGTAATCTTCACGGGGATAGGTCAGTAGTTTTCACTACTGGAACGAAAGGATTTTTGGCAAGTTTTGTCACTCCTCCCAAATTAAGTTATTTTGTCACTCATTTTTCTGGGCTTACTGAAATTCTAAAATCTTGTTAGAATAAACAGACAAATGGAAAAATCACTTCAATATCAGCAACACGCTATAAGGTGGTAGATTGTTTCAGATATTTATTTTTTATTTTTTATTTATTTATTTATATATTTTTGTTGTTGTTGTTGTTTTTGAGACAGGGTTTCTCTGTGTAGCCCTGGCTGTCCTGGAACTCACTCTGTAGACAAGGCTGGCCTCGAACTCAGAAATCTGCCTGCCTCTGCCTCCCAAGTGCTGGGATTAAAGGCATGCTCCTGCAATTATTCAGTAACATTTAAAGGTTCTATCATCTGTTCATTGCATCAGAATATAAATCCCCAATGTGTAAGAAATGTAAACTATAAAAATGTTGTTTAGGTTTCACGGCTGAATTTAATTAAAATTCTAAGTAAGAAATTGGATTTCTTAATATGCCAAAGCCTTTAAAAAATGACCTGGAGAGCCAGTCCCACAACATCCAAAGGAAGCTATACTCCCAGGATCAGAGGTGTGGAGGACACAACATCTGACCCAACACTGGGAGTAACTAGGACCAGCGGGACCAGGCACACAGGAACTCCGCCAGCCCAGTGTCTCTGGTTCCTTTGGGTCTGTATGGTCTGGTGCCCTAGGCAGACCTTCGAGAAAGCTCGGCAGCCAGTCCCACAACACCTAGAGGAAGCTGCACTCCAAGGTGCTCTAACAAGCCCAGGATCCCAGGATCCTAGAATCACAGGATCCCAGAGACAGCTTGATTCTGAGGAGTTCTGACACAATCAGGATCACTAGAAGGACAGGCTCCAGTCAGATTTAGCAAGGGCAGTTAGCACTAGAGATAACCAGGTGGTATGTGTGTGTGTGTGTGGGGGGGGAACGTAAGAAAATAAACAACACAAACCAAGGTTACTTGACATCATCAGAACCCAATACTCCCACCATAGCAAGTCCTAGACACCAGAAAAGCAAGATTCAGATATAAAATCACTTATCATGATGATGATACAGGACTTTAAGAAAGACATAAATAGCACCCTCAAAGAAATAAAGGAGAACACAGGTAAACAGCTAGAAGTCCTTAAAGAGACAACACAAAAATCCCTTAAAGAACTACAGGAAAACACAATCAAACAGGTGAAGGAAATGAGCAAAACCATCCAGAATCTAAAAATGGAAATAGAAACAATAAAGAAATCAGAAAGAGAGACAATCCTGGAGATATAAAACCTAGGAAAGAAATTGGGAGTCAAAGATGCAAGAATCACCAACAGAATACAAGAGATAGAAGAGAGAATCTCAGAGGCAGAAGACACCATAGAAAACATTGACACAACAGTCAAAGGAAATGCAAAAAAACCCCAAAAAGCTCCTAAGCCAAAACATCCAGGAAATCCAGGACTCAATGAGAAGCCCAAACCTAAGGCTAATAGGTACAGAAGAGAGGGAAGACTCCCAATGTAATGGGCCAGTAAATATCTTCAACAAAGTTATAGAAGAAAACTTCCCTAACCTAAAGAAAGAGATACCCATGAACATACAAGAAGCCTACAGAACTCCAAATAGACTTGACCAGAAAAGAAATTCCTTCTGTCACATAATAATAAAAACACCAAATGCACTAAACAAAGAAAGAATTTTAAAAGCAGTAAGGGAAAAAGGTCAAGTAACATATAAAGGCTGGCCTATCAGAATTACACCAGACTTCTCACCAGAGACTATGAAAGCTAGAAGATCCTGGGCAGATGTCATACAGACCCTACAAGAAAGCAAATGCCAGCCCAGATTACAATATCCATCAAAACTTTCAATTACCAGAGATGGAGAAAACAAGATATTCCATGAGAAAACAAAATTTATACAATATCTTTCCACAAATCCAGCCCTACAAAGGATAACAGATGGAAAACATCAACATAAGGAGTAAACACCCTACATGAAGCAAGAAAGTAACCTTTCAACAAATCCACACAAACCTAGTTCCACCTCTTACAACAAAAACAAGAGGAAGTGACAATCATTCTTTCTTAATATCTTAATATGAAAATTAATATTACCAACATATCCTAATCGATTGAAATCCAAAGGTATGAAGAATTAGAAATTTGTTGATTATTATCCAATGATCTCTCTAATTTGGTAATTGGAGAAATAAGTCCAATATTGTATAATCCATATACACTTTCAGCTTGTTTGTTTGTGACAGTGTCTTGCTATGTACAACATAAGGGTCCTGAAATCTTGCTTCTCCTATCTCAGCCTCTCTATTAGTAGTATTGTTTATTTCATATTTTTACACTATACTATGGTTTTCAAAAAAGCTTATATATTTCAAAAGTATTTATATACCCAAAAGAAACAGACAATTAACTTGGGAGGTGGCTTGTAAGAGAACAACAAAGAGTGAGACTGAATGCTTTGCTTGACGTTTGTAACTCTTGTATCAAGTTTGAAGAAGAGGACTTTATAAGTTACTCTTTCTCTGAGATGAATGCTTTTCCAAATTATCACAGCTAATGAACCAAATTCTTACCCTCACCTAATGTCTGTGCCACCCTCCAAGCAGAATCATTGTTCATTGAAACAGTTTGTGAATTACTTTATGGATAGACCATCTTAATAGACACACCATTTCTTAAATGAATATAACCTGTTCTTTGTGGGCTGAGAATAAAGTTACTCACTCAAGTCAAATAGCTTTGACCATAGCAGGAAGTCTTGGTACAGCAGAACTGTCAACTCTCAGCTTAGCTACGATGGAGGTGAAATCCTTTGATGATTTGAGGGTCATTGAAGTACAGCCTTATTACAATGAAATCCAATGTCTAAAAATTATTCTTATTTTGGGCTTGTACCACAGTAAGAGCCAAGATTTTAAACTCTACTAAATACAAAACAAACACACAAAAAGACTTTGTATATTTATGTTTATTTAAGAAAATACTAGTAGTGATGTATTATTTTGAAATTTACAGTTAATATGTTTGGAATTATTTAAAATTTATATTGAGAAAAACTATGTATTTTCAGTATTGCTGTAGACAAGCATCTACATAAGACTGTTAATTTGATTATTGTTTTATATCAAACAACTTTTATAATACTCATTTTTATTGTTATAATATTTTATACATTTTAAGGAATATGACAAAAAAGATATTGTAGGTATTGAAGGGAGGTCTGTGGGAGGAGTTGGGGTACAAAAGGGAAACAAGAATGTGATTTAATTCTATTTACTTAAAATATGTTTTTAAATGTTAACAAATTCAGATAAATTGAAATCATGTAATTTTTCACATTATAATGCAATAAAAGTTAAAAAATAAATAAATAAATAAATAAATAAGATAAAACATTATTTAAAAAAAAAAGAAGACCTAGAGATCTTTTACTTTTTGTATGAAATTATTTTACCAGTTGTTTTCATTGAAAGTAATTTTGTTCTGTGATTTGTGGGACTTATAAAGTGTTTGGTCTTTTCTATTACACCTTTCTTACAGCCAATGATCACTGTAGATAGTTCATGTATTTACATATTTTCAATGACTATTTTTTCATTAACATTAATTGATGACCCTGTCAGTGTAGAGTTTGAGTTGGTATTATAGGAAGTCATTTGGGTCTGGGCCTGTGTAACTGAAATCTGTCATAAGTGCTGGTAGATTGGACTGATCTGACTTGAGGGGCTTCCTATCATCTTGGTCATCAGAATAGAAATCCACACATCATACCCCGGGGAAGAAAAATGTGATTTGTGAGCCTTAAGAAAAAAGTTACTGCTAAGGAAAAACATTATGGCTAAACCAACTTTGGCATGATTTTTAAGTATCCCCTCCTCCAGAATTCTACAGCAGATCGTGTGGTTTGTGATTTCTGTGGCATACCCAGTTTAACTTTACAGTTTGCATTCCTTGCCTCTCACTTTATTAGACGAGTAGCTTAAAAACCTACAGATATCTCTCCGACTCTGTCCTTCTCCCCCATTTCTCTCTCTTTCCTTTTTCCTTTCATAACCAACATTTCTAGAGGAAAATAAGTTAAATAGTAAAAGTACATACTATGTTATGCCACTTGTTAAATATTTTAATATTCATTACTTTCTTTTATGTTTCCAATCACCACTTTTCAGATGCCAAGAAATATAAGCACATAAAAATAACCCCGGGGATGACATATATTGCTTCTAATGCATGTCAGGAACTTTCTGGGGACTCAGCTGAGTCTCAGTGTTGAGAAAGTAATCTAATAATTCCTAAACAAAGGGACATGCTGTAATCTCAGAAGGCAGACTATGGCAATAGTGAAACATAGGTTCAATAACGGTAACTTCATGTGTCAGATCCCGAAAACAGGGCTATTGTTCCTAAAGAAATCAGGCTGAATAAAAACGGAAGTAAAAGGCTCTAGGGATGATCTGCATGCAGAATGTCAGACAGCAAATCTTGTTATCATGTTGGTTCTGAAAGTTTGGGTCAATACAAAGCCTAGGAATTGAGGTGTAGGTCAAAATGAAAGCTCATTACAGGAAAAGTGGATCCTGTCTACAGACGGTCCCAACATAGATGAGTGTGTGTGATCAGTCCACAATGGTCACACCAGCACTGGAAAGGCTCCTCTTGGTTGTCAGCTGTATACTGGATTTAGATTAGCCATGGGAAAATATTCCTGGGTATGTTTATGAAGGCATTTCCATTAAGAGTTAACTTGGAGGGAAGACTCAACCCGAGCGTGGACTGTAGACAGCAGTGTCTCCTGGGCTGGGGTTCCAGATTGAGTGAGATGGACAAAAAGGCTCTGCGCAGCAGCCTCCATGTCTCTCTGCTTCCTGTTTGGATATTGGATTCAACATCAGTAGCATCTGTCTCTTGTTTCCATGCCTTCTTAAGCATAATGGACATTATCCCGTCTTACCTGGTGAGTCCGGAGTCAGGGATTTTGTCATACCAGTGAGGAAGTGACTAATACATCATCTAGTGTGAATGAGTTTTCCATGGTCTTCCTATGTTCTTGTTAGAAGACTTTTTATTTCAAGCTTAATCTTGGCATTAGTTGTAGCCTGGGAGAGGGATGGTGAGGCAGGCAGAGTGGGTCAGGGGTGGGACAGAGATTTTAAAATGTATTCACACCATGATGGTCTCAGTTTTAAACTACTTTACAATTCTGTGTTTGTTAACAGCATTTCTTAGTGAAATGTTTTTGAATATGCGAGCATGCTAACCTGTTGATAGCAATTCTTACTATAGCCAATGCTTGTTTATTTGAATAGTATTTATGGAGGACATTCTATGCACATATAATGTGCTGCTTGCTGGGAGCAAAATTGTTCTGTCTCCATGAAGCATACTTTCTAGATGGTAAGACTGACATTTAGCTCAGGGTTATAGTGATTGGTCACAGGAGGGCAAAACAACTGCAGAACTGCTCATGAAAAATGAACAAACAGCAACTCCCCTCCCCCCCACACACATGCACACACAAAACCACACACAGATATACACACATACATACATACACACATACACATGCACACACAAAAACACATACAGATACATACACACATAAACACACACACACAGGTACACACACATACATACACACACATACATACATACATAAACAACACATACAGATACACACACACAAACACACACACAAAAACACACACAGATACACACACATACATACACATACTTACATAAACACACACACATACACACACACACGGATACACACACATACATATATAAACACACACACATACACACGCACACACAAAAACACACACAGATACATACACATACATAAACACACACACACACACACACACACACACACACACAGAAAAGCTGCAGTTCATATCCTCTCCAGTTTTATGTTTAGTAGCAGATTTCTAATTACTTCTCAAGTTTCTTTGTTGTGGAGAAATTTTAAATTTTTGGTTATGTCACATAGTGAAAGTAGGCACAATATATTTACTTTTAGTGTGACAGAGGCCACTTGTCTTCTACTCTTAGTACATACTATAAGCGTTGTGGGAGATTTTGAATACAGGTTTAAGGAGCTTCATGGCCGCTAAGTAAGTTCTCTTTTGAAAACCAGCTCCAGAGTCTTTTAACAAATCAGGTGGTTTAACTTTAGTGGTTTCTGTAACATCAGTGTCAGGAGCACTCCAGGCCCACTCCCCTGAGAAACAATCTCAACTCGTGAAAATCATATTTTAAATTAAACAGAGAAGTAAATAAAATAAAAATATCCAGAAACAGCATAAGAGGAATGCAGTAAATGAGGACACCCTTCCTAAGGCCTGCCTTAGTAACAACAATGATTTTGGACACTGGGTCTGTGATCTGTCTCTTCTCCTCTAACTGTGCTAGAAGTTTCAATCTGTGTATACACAGATAAAAAGACAGAATTGCTTTTTCGTACTTTCCTCTAACCTCTAATCCCAGGCAAATGGTATTTCTATTGTGTCTTCTCTGGGAAGGGCAGGGCACCACCAATTCTACTTCCTAACTGTGCTTTTGAGAAGGGAACTCAGGAAAGGAAGTTGAAGGCCAGTGTTTCCACATTCAGTACAGGTCCTAGAACAGCCTACTCCGAATTGCTCAGTGTGGAGAACATCAGAAGAAGCCTGGGTGGGGTGGGGTGGGGGATGGGGCGGAACGCAGTTGCATTGTCCTGATTACAGAGCAGCAGACACTCTCCCTGCCTGCTCTGGTAGCCTGCAGATTTTACCCCAGTGGAGAAGTGTTTTGTTTTGTTTTGTTTTTAAAGTACAGAGAAGGCCAGCAGGCTTCCCAAAGGGGATTATTTATAATGGAATGAGAGAGGATGCCAGTCTATAGGTACTCTGGGAAACAAAGGAGATCTGGGAATAAGTGAAAGAGCAAAATGAATCATGGGGATTAGAGTGCTGGGAGACACACAAACCTTAGTTTAGGACATGGGCACGTGGAACTTTGATGAAATAAAAGGGAAACCGCGTGTGGATGTAAAGAGGAAAAGAGAAGAAAGTGCCAAGTGAGATTTGGGAGAAACAAGTATTAGTTCAGGTAGGTAATCATAAGGAAGGAGAGTAATTTAAACAAAAAACAAAAAACCTTGTTTCATTTTGAGATAATTGTAGGTTTGCTTGCATTTCTGACACACAGTACAGAGACAGCCTCTTTGCCATACAGTGACTCAGGTTGTCTTGCAGAACCATAGTGAGATTTCAACGGGACATTAGTGTTGATGGAGTCAGGGTGGAGAATGTATGCTCTTCATCGTGCTGCAGTGAGCTGTTCGTGGAGAGCCATGCCCTACTTTCTCTTTGTGCCCACTTTCTTCCTAGCCCTAGGAAAGTGCAAGTGTGTTCTGTTCTATGGTACTAAATAAAAGCCAGGGAACAATTAGTTGCAGGTGTTTTGGAGTAATTTGAAATTTCAAAGAAGTCTTATACAATTTAGTCAGTATCAGCTAAAGAATATAAAGTACTATGCAATTCTTCTTTTTATTTTTACATGTGCCTGTCCATGCCACTGTGTGTGTGTGTATGTGTGTGTGTGTGTATGTGTGTGTGTGCGCGCGTGCACGCGCACGTGCGTGTGTGTGATGTGTTTATGTGTATGGTGTATACTTGTGGAGGAGAGAGGACAACTTGTGGGAACTGTTCTTTCCTTCTACCATGTAGGTTCCAGAGATTAATTCAGGTCCTCAGACTGGGGCCACTATTGATAATTCATAATATAAGACTGATACCCAGTTTTAAGTATTTTAGAAAAAAATTGACACAGAGTCATGCTAAGTAGTTGGGCTGGCCTTGAAGTCATGATTCTCTTGCCTTGGGTATCAGAGATTATAGAAGTGTGCCACTGTGATTGGGAATAAATTAGAAGACTTGACTAAGCATCTCATAAAGATGCTCACTGATAAAGCGAAGAGAAAAAATGTAAAGCACACTCAGCCAAAAGAAGTACTTTGGGACTTTCCTCAGAAAATATTATAAATTTAGAAAAAAAATATAAATGAAAAGTAGGATGAAATGTCTTGTCATCTGTAGAAATTAGTCAGAATAAACCAACTTTTCTTCATGTGAGTGTCTTTGAACATAACTAGTCAGGCATTGAGAGTCTGGAGGAGAGAACAGCTTCTGTAGTTTTGAGAAACATTCTCTGAATGATTGAGGATCTGGGTGAGGTAGGCAAGTGTCTCTGGAGACAGCTCATTTATATGGAGAAACGTGATGCATATAGGAAGCTTGGGGGAGAAAACAAGGAGCAGCAGAAGCTTTGGCTGGGCATAAAAGCCAAGCTTGCTCTATTCGGGATGGTGCCCAGTGAGTGGGCAGAGATAATAGGAAAGTAGATTTCCATGTCATCTGAACACCAAAATCAGCTGGGGAGTTTTTAAAAATGGCCAGTGTTTCATCGTATCCTTAGTGACCAGGACTCAACTGGTTTCAGGTAATGTCTTAGCGCCAGGACTCTTCCTAGCAGGATCCCGTGTGCTACTAAACTATAGGCAAGGCCAAGAAAGACTTTTTAAAAGTAGACCTAGGGGCTGGAGAGATGGTTCAACACTTAAGAGCACTGACTGCTCTTCCAAAATTCATGAGTTCAAATCCCTGCAACCTTATGGTGGCTCACAACCATTCGTAATGAGATCTGATGTCCTCTTCTGGGGTGTCTGAAGACAACTACAGTGTACTTACATATAATAAATACATACATCTTTAAAAAAAAGTAGACATAGTCATTACTGTAAAGCTGATGATTTAAGCTTTTATGTATTGTGACTTTTAAAAGAATGTGCATTGGGATAAATAGGTTGGGGTACATACAAGTCAACTCAAATAAAAGCAAAGCGAAAATGGTTCTCAAGTAGCTCTTGACTGTTTGAATCACCTTGAATATCTTCTGAAATATGCTACTTTCAGATCTGCGCTGGCTCTACTGAAGACATCAGGCATTTTTGAAACAGAAGAAGAACCTATTGTGTACTAAGGATTGATAATTACTGAAGCAACAGGAGATACTAAAAGATAGTGGCAAGCACTTGAAATACATTGTCTCATTGGGACATTTATTAAGCTCAGAATCCCTGCCAAGCGATGCAAGGGGAAGCAGGTGATGTGGTTTTCATTTTCTGGATGAAGTATACAAAAAACCTATTCTTCAGAGATGGCATATTTTTGGAATGAGATTTAAAATGGAAATTTCCTGGGATGGCCCTCAGGTAAGGTCTTGAATGCTGACTTATGTTGTCATCCAAAGCCTTACAAAAGACACTGGCACACTGCTAAAGTGAACGCTACTTGCAGAGACATGTTAGGAATATAGATTTCCATACTTAAAGTAGGTCAGTGAAGCAGTTGCTGGCTTGATAAAGAACCAAGACCCAAGAGAAGACCTTTTATTCTTAACCCAATTTAGGTATAAATTAGTTAAGCCTTACAATTAGTTTTCACATCTAGTTTGTGGCTCATAGAGCAACTGGGAATATTCCTGAGCTCTGGTTTCTATAGGACCTCAGTGCTCTACGAGGAGATATTTATTAAGATCTATTTCAACTGTGGCCTAGTTTCTTGTTAGTTATTTGAAGTTCGTTCATTGCCTGGACAGGGCTGATGAAAGTGGGTGAGAAACTTTAAAGGAACGGGCTACACCAGAGATGTAAGAGAGGAGAGGACTTGACTTCCTCTCTAGGGCATGAAGAGAACAGAGCTGAGTCACCACCGTCTGGTACACTAAGCCTTCCTAGGACATGTGCCTTGGAGCATGAGTTTAGTTGTAACCGATATAGACCATGTGCACTGTAGGGATCAAAAGAGACTTTATTTATGAAATAACTTCCTTCTTCCTTCGAGAGCTTGATAAAATGAAAGTAGAAAAGGGATTGAACTGACAAGTTTATTTACATATTAATTAGTTCCTTCAGTTTTGTCCCTGAAAAGCCTTCTTATGTTTTTGGTTGTGAGCCTAGCCTTTAATGGCGGAGCCATCTCTCTAGCCCTGAAGAGCCTTCTTGGTACTATCCTGCTAAAAGGTCTGTGTAGATTGGTTCAAGACCCTCTTGAGTTTCTAGGTACCTTGTCCTACTGAGATTCTGATAGGAAACTGTTAAATTAATGAAGAATAAGGAAAAAATGAATAATTTCCACCACGGAGAGGCTTTTCTGAGAATCCTTAGTTTTTGTACATCAAAATATATGACTGGCAAGTTGTTTGACATGCTTATATTCCATTTAGGTCATCTATAAATTAAGGAAACTATTGATACAAACTGATGATGCTGTTTTAAGACTAAGCTATTACTTGCCAAAGGGTTTCCATAACTCTTGAAACTCAGTAATCACTTGGTAAAATTTAGCCCGACACCATAATTCCAGCTACTCAGGAGACTGAGTTGGGAAGATTACAGGGTTCAATTCACAGTGCTAAATAAATAAGTAAATAAATATTGTAAGTCAGTGGTGGCACACACCTTTAATCCCAGCACTTGGGAGCAAAGGCAGGTGGATTTCTGAGTTCGAGGCCAGCCTGGTTTACAGAGTGAGTTCCAGGACAGCCAGGGTTACCCTGGTTGTTACAGAGAAACCTCATCTCAAAAAACCAACAAAATAATAATAATAATGATAATAATAATAATAAAATTTAAAAAAAAAGAAAGAAAAAAAAGAAAGGAAGGTGAGGAAGAAAAGAAAGCTCTTCTATGTGGGTAGCTAGCATAGATGCTGTCTTCTCCTCCCTTCCACCTTTTTTTTTTTTTTTTTCATTCCTAGTGTGTTACAGAAAGTTCTCTTAGGCAAACAAAATACAAGTACTAAGAGATTGAAGGGTTAAGATGAAGAGCCATACATTCTTTACCAAGAAGAAAATCACAGATTATTTCAGTTGAACTACCAGGATATCAAATACGTGTGTGATTGCCAAGTTTCCCAAATTTGTGAAACTTCGAGTTATGTGTCACAACCTTGGAGGTCATATATCCTTTCTGATCTGCTGTCAGTGGAAAATTTCTGGAAATGTTGGAAAGAGCCATTGTAAGGCAGGACACTAGGATCCCTGGCCTCTTATGTAGATCCTTTCTCTGGAAGAGGGACACAGCATTGCAGTTTCCACGGTGACTGATTCTAAAACCACTCAGCAATAATGGTACTGACATGTTACTTGAGATGACGTGGGAAATAGCTAAATAGCCTGGAAACACATACAAAATCGTGTGTGTTGACACAAAGTGCTATAAGGGGCCAGCTGCTGGTCCTCTGTGTT
Source organism: Montemys delectorum (assembly GCA_019843815.1). Classification (NCBI taxonomy): domain Eukaryota; kingdom Metazoa; phylum Chordata; class Mammalia; order Rodentia; family Muridae; genus Montemys; species Montemys delectorum. Next base: position 3,619 of record JADRCD010208281.1, on the reverse strand, counting down.
CCTAAGAACACCTGGAAGAAACCACCAAGCTCTGGTGCTAATCTCAAAGCCTCCAGCTGCTGATCTGAGCAGGCAAAGATGAAGCCAATAAAACAAGTCTTGGTTATAGTTCCTTCTAGGATTCTCTGTGACCTCTTCTTAGATTGAATCATTCCAAGGGGAAGCTGTGTGTGTGTTTGTGTGTGTGTGTGTGTGTGTGTGTGTGTGTGTGTGTGTGTTGAGGATGTGTAAGTTAGTGGGCTGAGGAGAAGTTAAAATTAGTTTGGGATTTGTGGGAAGTGAGGTTGTGAGGAGAGGGATGAGGGGTGGCTCTACTGCATGTCCCTGTAGTTTGAGATGCCTGAAAACGAAAAGAGGACCCCTGAGAAGAATTAAAGAGGCACAGAGATAAATAATCAGGCAATGGTGTTGCTGTCTAGGGTGAGAGGCTCATCAAAAGCAACTTAGACTTGATTGATTGATTGATTGGTTGATTGGTGATTAGCTCTCAGTTTTCTCTCAACTCTCAGATATTTGGAATCATGAACTCTTAATGGAAGTGAATTCTTTCTGATTTTGTAGAGCAGGTACCCCATGGCAAAAGATAGTGACACTGAGTGGCTGCCAAATGTAATCCTTTAGTAGAAACTTCCCATGTGCATGCGTAACAAAGGAGAGGCAACAGTTAGAACTGGAATTTTAACCCAAGATCTATAACTCTCAAGTACGTGTGCACAAGATAGCCTTTAAAACAGGGAAGCAGGAGGAGCCTGTGGGTGGCATTTAAGTCCTTCCTCAGAGTCTGGAGTCTAATCAGTTTGCTTTTGAGTTCCCTAAGATCATTATTCCATGAGTATCTGATGTATGTGCAAACATATGTATCTGGATTTCATTTTCACTTGTATTTCCAGTTAGTTTCCCATTGGAAAAATAAAACATGCTTTAGCCAATAAAACCTAAAACAGAATTGAAAGGAAATTAAAGTCCACCACATACCACAGAAACAAATTTTGATGTTTCACTGAGCTCTTCTGCTCATTGAACTCTTCTGCTTTAGCTCAAAAGAATCCAAGTAATATCCTGTTACAACTGAGGATTCCAGTAGATGTCTGAAGCGAAGCAGGGGTGACGTGGACTCAACTATGCTTAAGATGACTAGACAAAATACAAACGTCTACATCCTGGAGGCTTAGACTATAGGTCGGCAAATATAAAATGCTCAGTTCTCATAATCCTTTCAATATCATCATATGCTAAAACTTGATGGTACAACAATCTTCTCACAGTGAAATGGATGTTGTGCGGGAACTTTTATTTTCCGTGTTCTGCAGGGGTACTGGGTCCCTGGCACAGTAGGCTGCCAAAGGTATATTCTCCTATCTCTCTTCTTACATTTTATATTTGATGCAAGCTAACCAAACAGAGCTTTGTTTCCTTTCTTTGAATTAAGGCTATTCTGACAAGGCTAAGGTGTACAAAGTAAAATAGAATATGAATGAGTTCTCTAGCCGAAGACATTGCTACTTAAGATTATCTGACAAGTCAACAAGTTCCAGTCGCAACTAGTTGGAGAGTAGAATTAAAGTCATAATTTAGCATTAATTATAACTTTACCCAACATAACATTTCAGGTTTAACTTAACCCGATATGAAGTTTAGCTTATGCAAAATCTTTAATTAATAGAATTTTATTTTAAAATGTTTTTCAACATGTAACTATTTTGAATAACCTGAGTGTACAGATGTCTTTTCTGGGAGCTGGGCATGTGTGGATAGCTGGGCATGTGTGGATAGCTGTGATTGTAGCTTCTGCTCAGAACGCTGATCCTTCTCTCTTCTAATATGCAGACTCGACTTTAAGAATTTGCGCGCCACACGCCCAGAAAAGCCCTTCCTCGGCTCTTATTTTAGAGTGCTTAGAATTGGCTCTATTTCTCAGTGTCTTTTTTTAAAAGATTTATTTATTTTATGTATGTGAGTGCACTGTTGCTTTCTTCAGACACACTGGATAAGAGTATCAGATGGTTATGAACCACCATGCGGTTGCTGGGAATCAAACTCAGGCCCTCTGGAAGTGCAGTCAGTGCTCTTAACCACTGAGCCATTTCTCCAGCTTCTTTCTCCATGTTTTCTAATTAGGTTCTATGTAACGTTTTCTCATGGAGAAAAGTTTTGCTTCACTGGTAAAAACCAGAGATTTTGGTTTTGACATTGAAAAATGATGGCTCTTTCCAGCTCCTAGCCAATCATGCACATTTACTGGAAAGGTGCAGATCTGAACTTAAATGTTTAGAAAACTGGTTGTCCAAATTTTTTTCTTTAGTTCAAATTACCAACCTCTTTAGACTATGGTCTTTGTGGTTCACGACCTCAAATTTCATGTGGAGATTAAGTTGATGGAAGTAGAATCCCATGACTTTTCCAGGGTTCATGCCAGGTATGGAAGAGCTATGTTAAGTTTTTGATGATCATCAGCCTAGGAACAGTAAAATTCTAATTTGTGCAAACAGATGAACATGAGTAAGGATGAGGTCTTTCTGTGTTCCCTGTTCTGGCAGCAGTTTTTAGATTAAGCAAGCTATGCTAGGTCACATTCTTTCACAATTTGAAATTTCTCTGTCACAGGGACATTCCATAAGCCCATCTATGGCCACAGTCTTCCTATGTGACAGTGCTGCCCTTTAATATAGAAATTCTCAAGGCAATAACTATTCAAAAATACAACACTGCCGTAACCTCATTCCACGTCTGAACTCCCAACATTGAAAAAAAAAATCCTAAAACTTGGCAAGCCAGTAAAGGGACTGCAGGGCTTAAAGTCTCTCTAGACCATGTTCTCGTAGAGACTGTGTTTGAAAACTTAAGTGGATTTTCAGAAGTACATAGAAATGCAAATGATCGCAGGAGTGTAGATGAACTTCTTCTAATGGAGAAAACGGAGATCTACAGTGGTAAATTCAATGCTCATTTGAGTGAGCTCTTGCATCTAACACTCACTGGGTCCTTCACTTTCTAAGTCTCATCTGTCTCTCTATCTCCTGGTATCACTTGACTTTAGAAAGCTAGACTGAAGGCAGTTCAGACCATGCAAGTCATCTGTTAGAGGAGGTCAGCAGGACACTCTTCCAAGAGATACCATGTGACCCGAATGGCCTGCCTGTTGATGCTACTGCACCAGTGAGTAAGATAAAGAGCAATCTTCTGAGTGTAGAGAAAAGGACTCCAGACAACTCAGAGTAAACAATGCATTCCTCTACACTGAAGTACGTCACACGGCTAGTTCTTGGATGTAAGAGTTTACCAAAGGAAATCTGGAACCACTAAAGGCTGCTTTCTCAATGAGTACCTTCTTACAATAACAGTCAGCTTTCTAGAAGACAGATGGAAGCAGAATGAGGAATATTTTCAATTATCTGAAGTACCTCTAACTCACCAGTCAGTCAAAAAGGAAATAAATATTGTTTGTATCTCTGGAAGCCTACACATTCAAATGTTATAAGCACAAAAATGCTGCTTTTACTTGTATTTGAGAAGAGGGAAGATTGACTGCTATATTTCAGTGAACTCTCATTTTGACGTCTGTCCGTGAGAGAATACGAGTCAGATAGGACTCCGACAGACAGGCAGATAAGGAAAGAAG
>JADRCD010208280.1:16017-45032 GCA_019843815.1 Montemys delectorum | reverse complement strand
GGACATGGGACCACATGGGTCTGTAGCTCATCACCTCCATATGGACACAGGACCACATGGGTCTGTAGTTCATCACCTCCATATGGACACAAGACCACAATGGGTCTGTAGCTCATCACCTCCATATGGACATGGGACCACATAGGTCTGTAGCTCATCACCTCCATATGGACATGGGACCACATGGGTCTGTAGCTCATCACCTCCATATGGACATGGGACCACATGGGTCTGTAGCTCATCATCTCCATATGGACACAGGACCACATGGGTCTGTAGTTCATCACCTCCATATGGACACAGGACCACATGGGTCTGTAGTTCATCGCCTCCATATGGACACAGGACCACATGGGTCGTAGCTCCTCACCTCCATATGGACACAGGACCACATGGGTCGTAGCTCATCACCTCTGTATGGAAGTGCTATACTACCTGGTATCATAGCTCTGGTTAGATCTGCATGTACCACCGAAGCTTCTGGATGGAGTATAAGATTTAAAACACACTGTGGCTAAGAGCTACTAGCAGTATTTAGACCCAATAAACCTCAGTTTTTATCCTTTCCACTCCTCTCTGCCCTGTAGATTTGGGCTTTTAACAGGATTGCTGTAGATCTGGTCAACAAGTCAGGGGATTAGAAATTAAATGCATAGCTGCTCATCTCATTTTATTTGCTTTAGAGATATTAAGGACAGAGTTTCTCTTTGTCTCTAATGGTTTTCCTGGTCAGATGGAGGGTAAGAGCAATTTCCAACATAATGATGAAGTTTAGGGAGGGGCCAAAAGGGACCAGATACAATGAAATCAATACCGTGTTGGGGAATGGTACCCAGTTTTCCATTAAGGTTGTCATAGCAATTCTGTGCTTTAGCATATTTGTTCCAAGCCAGTGTCCTAAACAGAGTAAACTCTTCCTAATGAGAAAGGAAAGTTAGAAGGATCTGGGCTTTGTGGTCATCAGCAACACCTAAAGCGTTCGACAGGGGTGAGTATCTAAGTTTCCAGGTTTTGACATATCAAAATCTACACCTGACAGCACTCTGTTCTTCGTCCCTAAAACCACTGAGCAAAGTGCTGTTGAAAGGCCGAGAAAAGGGAACTTCCTCAGGACCACCTGCGCTCAGACAGGCATAGCTACGATCTTGCCACCTCATGCAATGTGGAGGTTTGGTTTGTTGAGCAAATGTCTGCATGCTTCTGTGTTCCAGGATATATCAGACATGCAGAAAAGCCTGCAGAGCCTCAGTGTTTTGAGAATGTGAAAAAAAATGGCAGTATTTAATCCATGAACTAACGTGATTTCAAAGCCCAAAGATGCTGGCTGATTGAAAGAAGCACTGAGAAATTAGTTAATTAACACTGTGATCCTTAACATGAAAAAGGTGTCCTACAGAATTAGAAGTTTGTATTGACTGTTTGGTCTAATTGCCTGTTCTCTTGCCACCAGTGTTCTCATTTAAAAGAGCCATATATCTGAATGCTTATCATTGTATTAACATTAACCTGAAGATGAGGAGAGGCAATGCCATTTTTTCTTGGCTTGCTTACTTCAGTAAGAAAGCTCATGGAAGGAATGGCGTCTAACATTAATGTTTTGTTTTTAAAATTTCTCATTGCTTGTGGCTTTGCTTTGTTCCAGGAGAAGCTGTGTGGGGTCAGAGCTGGTTGACTGGCTCCTGGAACACTGTCCTTTTGTCCAGTGTAGATCTATGGCCATTGGGGTCTGGCAGCTCCTACTGGATATGGGGATTATGTCATCAGGTTAGTGTTCCTTACTTTGAAGGCACACTGTGTTGTTAAACTGCTAGACAAGACCGCGCTTGATCTCCCGGAGGGGGTTATAATCTGGATGGAAATTGGTTTTGAAGGCAGATTTTTTTTATACTTCCTTATTTTCTAAGTAAAAATGACAAATCATTTTTGATTCATTACTTTTCCAATACCTGCTGTGGAAATGATTAAGTACTTGTTGATTGCAGACTTATACCTGTAAAAGTCTCTGCCCTTCTCCCTGTCGACTATGCTCATAAACTTTTTTTGCCATTGATATCTTTTGTTGCTTCCAATGAATGGTTCCAATCATGATGTATGTAATCATCAGAAACTGATTCATGAGTGGTGTGTGTATGCCATCTTAATTAAACAGTCATGAACTAATAGATATGTGAGCTGTGAGTATTAGGTGTTCAAACAGTCCAGAAAAGGATGTTTAGGTAGAAGGTAAGATAGATGGTGATCTCTCCTTAGTTGAACTCAGGGATATGAAGGAGCAGAAACCAAACTGTCTTCGGTTTTGTTAATCTTGATTACTCAGGTGCTAGTTGATACTGAGAAGCCCTTGCTGCTATAGATGATAAATATTGAGGGCAATTCCTGGTATCGTTGTGAAAGAACAACACAGAGGGGACATGGTTGTGAATTGTCATAGTCACTAATACCTAGCACATGATACTCTTATTTAGAAATTCAACCATTTTTGAGGAGGGGAGTTTTTATTGGCTCATTGGCTAGTGCTGGATTTCTGGTTAGTCACATATTTTGTGTCAATGCCTTTTGGAACTATCTCTAATGTTTGATTCCTTTAAAACAGGATTTCCCAACATTGACAGTATGGACATTTTGAATTAGACAATTCTTTGCTGTGGGGGAGACTGTCCTGTACATATAGGATTTTTGGTAGTATCCATTTCTTTTTCCTTCTCGATGCCAGAAGCACATCCTTTTGTTGTGACTATCAAAAATGTCTCTAGACATCACCAGTCACCTCCTGAAGCAGGACCACAGTCACCCCTAGTTGATAGCCACTAATCTTGTTAACTGAAACTTGCTATCATGGGTGCTGTGTTTGTAAGGCATTGTCTGCCTCCACCTTTGAAGCAATATTGATTTGACCATCATGTGTCTGTGAAACAGAAAAAACCTAGCATATATGTGAATATATCAAAGTTCAAGTAGTGAAATTGACCAGCCAGTGCATTCTTTCATTTTGACTAGGTGTGCAAGCATGAATGAAGTTCAGATGTATGGGTACAGCCTTTTCTGTGGTTTCTCCTTAATTATTGGACTTTGCAGTTTACTATGTGTTTTATGACTCTAAACCACAACATTTTTGTTTGTTTACTTCAAACAGTGGACCAACATCTATACTTTCAAGATAATTATGTTTTCTACCAGTTTTCTTCGGATGAATGCAGCTACTTATACTGTGAATTTGAAAGAGAGGAAGAATGGCAAAAGGGAGTCAAGCTTTTGCTGGAGCTTGTGCATCTCATTCCTGCGAGAGCTGGCATCTGTGATCTGTGAGTAGGTTTAGGCACCACTGTAAACTGTTCTTTCTTAGAGAAGATGTCTTTTGTCCTGGGACTGTACTTGTGCCTGCAGATCCCCACCATGTTTGAGTGGTAGGAATACTATTTCCAAGTACAGGGAGGTAATACACATGGTTGAAGATTCATTCTGGCTGCTACATGGCTCCATTGCTATTCTGATCCTAGGCATGCTTGCTCGACCAGCTGCACCATGATGCTTTTAATTCACTGCTAAATGAGTAGATAATCTAAATTAGGTATAAACATATGATGGGGCTGAAGTTGGAATGAAATAATAACTCACATCTTAGACACTGTCCAAGTCGTGACTGTGCTAAGAAGGAGTTCAACAGACATTTCTGAAAATAATCTAGAAGCCATGTTTGGCAAATCAAAACATGTGAATCATTATCACCTGAAGAGAGTGAATCACTGAATAGTTAAAATTAATTAGTAGAGGCTTCCTTGAGTCATGGTATGGGGATTATGACATGTCTTGTTTATCCTTGTCAATAGTGAAGAGCTTATTTCAGAAAGGAGTTCAGACTGAAATGTCAGCTGGATCACTTATAGATAGAGTTCTTCAGGTATCAGAACACTGTCTCATACTATTGACTCTTAAGACAAGTGAAATGCCCTTACTTCTCAGATAGAGACTACAGTTTCCAAGAGATGCACTCCTCTGACCACAGCAACTTTCTCTTATTAGCTAAATGACACGGAACATGTTATACTAGTGATATATTTCTGATAGGAAGGTTGTATGTCACGTGTATATTTCATGTCAGGCACTGCACTAAAAGAATGCCTTGAAGTTTTGGTTTCACTTCAGAAAGATTCTTTAAGACAAGTGCTGCTAATTTCCATTCTATAAATGAGGAAATCAAGGCACAGAAGTCAAGTGACCTGACCAAGGTCACACAAACAACAAGTGTAGTTTTAGTGGTTGAATTTACATTGATCTAGCTTTATTACCTCAACTTTTTACATCTGCTATGATGTGTTCTCAGAAGTTAGGGGGTAATTCCAGCACCCCTTTTCTGTGAGTTGTAAGCACAAATTATTAAAGTGTTAGAGGACTGTGATTGTGGGTTTGTCCTCACCACCGTAGGCTGAGGACCGTGCAATAGGAGTGTAGATTCCAACGGCACTGAATTATGGTGCCACAGAGTAACCTTTAATTAATATGTCCTTTGTAGAGGTCAAATATATCCAAGAGAGGTCAAGGCACATTTCAGCAAATTCCAAGGTGCTCTCTAAGCAGGGATGACATGACTTTCTAATCAGACACAGCCATGGCGACTGCCGTTAACCTTGAAGGACTGCTATTCCCTGATAGGGTTCTTCTACCATTTCCTGTCTTTTACACATGGTAGAAGTGTAGAAATCCCTGTGTATGCGCAGATTAAGGAGAGGGCAAGAGGGTAGTGAATAATCTTGCCCTCCCCAGATAGCAAGTTATAATGTCTGCTTGAGATAGCCTTGTGTTGAGTAACTCCTGAACCTGCTCTAATTTTTAAAAAGTGCCAGTTATTTTGAAAATTCAAGCCTTTATATCAATTCCAGCTTGCTTGCAATCTTTTGTCATACTGATTACTATGGATACAAATGGCATCTCCTAGGGTGAGAATGACTGTAGAATGCCACATTTATCAGCACGTTTCGTCCACTTGGCCTGAGCAGGAATATTTGGTCACAGTCACTTACTGGTACATATGGTCACTGGAGACCCAAGGATCTGTTTTTTTCTTATAATAAGTGCCATGCATAGAAGAATAAAGTGACTAAACCACAATTTTCTTCTGGAGAGAGAAGATGTACCCTCCCTGTATTAGAGATATGAGCCAGTGTCTGTGTAGCAGTAGAATGTTCCTAGATTATTGCCTTTGAGCTGTCCCACTTAGAATAAAGGATGGTCACAGAAAAGATGCCCAGGGACATTGTCCTCTTTCAGTTGACTTGTACAACCTCCCCTGGTTCCTGCACATACTTTCAGCATAACTGACTTCAACCTGGAAATCTGCATTGTTTTGGTCTTCAGCCCACACTGGTTACCCTCGCCTGCTAATGAGTGCTCTGTTCTGCTTCCCGTTTTGCCTTTTTCCCTCCTGTTAAGTTCTGCCCAACCCTCAAGGGGGAGCCCACATCCTAAGTTGCCTATGAAGTTTCTCTGATGTCCTTGGACTGTCTTAGGCTTGTGGCTGGTAAATCACTGCCATTACTGTTGGTAATTTTAAAAGGAAAATCTGTTCTTCTGCGTCTCTCTTAGCTTTATGTTCTTTTACTCTGATGACTTCTAACTGAAATGCCCTCTGAAGTCCTTTTGATTCTTGTTTTCCATTTTTGAGCTAAAAACTCCATCCTGTGGTGCTTTTAATAACCTTTTTGATATTTGAAAGCTATTAAGCTCTACCTACGCAATTCTACATTAGGTCCCCTAATTTGCCATCCTTTCTAAATGACTTTAAAATGATGCCAGAAAACCACTTAATGTCCCTGTATAAACACAAATATGTTCTCTAAAAATGTATTTTTCAAGAGAAAAAATAATAAAGGGGATTTTATAACTTACAAAAAGAATGTTGTCCACAGCAGTAATAGATATGGCACTGTGCAAGCTTCCTGCCTCATCTGAGGAACCAAATGTCCAACTCTCTGTGAAACAGCTTTTATTTCCTACAAAAGAGATCATTTAAAAGGATTGAGTTGGTTGTCAGGGAAAGAGACCAGTTGTAGTACCTCATTCAGACAGAGCCCAAATTAAGTTATCCAGAATGAACTTCCTCCTGACACTCATTTTTTTAGAGAAAAAATAATTTTTTTTTACTATGGATAGGAAGGAGGAGGAGAGAAAGAGTGAAGTTTGAGAAATTAACAGTAACAAGAAAGACAGACAGCCTAGTCATTCCATCAGTACTTGTTCGATGGCCCCTCCTAATAAGAACCTGATTGAGAGTTGATGCTTTCCAAAGCCAAGTCCAACTCAGCTGCAGTATGTCGCTTCTCCACTCACAAGGGTGAAGAGGCTGGGCTCCATTGACCCTTCCTTGAACACATAAAACCACATCCTTCCAGTTATAGGCATGTAACATCTGTGCTATTAAAAGACTTGTTGAAGATTGTTAATGCTCAGCTCAGGATACAAAAGAGATGTAAAGAGAAGATATGTATTTTTTGTGTGTGTGTGGTTTTTTTTTTTTTTTTTTTTTTTTGCTAAGGAACCTGGTGTTTGTTATCCACACGAATTCTTATCCTATTGGGTAGCTGGGGAGTTCCTGCCTTTGATCTAATTCAGTAAGGTTATTAAAATTTGGTGTCTGCATTCCCTGCTTTTTCACAGGATGCCCTGTTGGATATGGTGGATAGATAGCATGGGGTCACTTTGAGGAGATCAAGTCTTTCCTGTCTGAGAAAAGGCTTTCTCCACTTAAAACTTCCTTGTGATGACTGCAAACCTACTTACTGTGTTACCAAATAGAGTAGTTGAGTTTCAGTCCTGGTATCCTGGACAGGTCAGCATCTTTGACCCTATGACTCCTGTTCTTTTGAGAGCAGCCTTTGCACACACTTCTTGGGACAGCATCTATTGCCTCTGCCATCTTACTGGTGGCACTGAATATGTTTCTTCTCTGACTACATGGATTTTGTGTTCCAAGGGCTGTGCGGTTTGGAGCTTTGCTTGACCTTGAGGAGATGTCCGCTAAAGACCAGTCAATTCATGGGTCTAGTAAAGAATTTGCCTGTGCAAGACCCTTTCATAATGGACCAATCAATGCAAACTCAGCAGTATAATCTTCTCTTTTGGGCTTGGGCTTTCGACCTGCCCCGAGCGCAGCAGGACCAGGAACCAGGCAAATAGGGATAACCTTGTTCCCCAGAGTCAGGTAAAACTATTCAAACTAGCTCTTCTTCAGCCTGTTTAATCCTGCCTTACTGTTACTGCCTGTTGGAAATACAGAAAAAGTTTCTCGTCTGTGTCTTCTCTCCCCACCTCTGCCTTGCTGATTATGAAGCTTCCTCTTGTATCTCCTTTGTGTGACATGTTTCCTCCTCCTGGGAACTATAACAAATTGTCATTTCATAGCATTGTTTTTCCAGATCTTCTGGCCTTTGATCATTCAGTTTGGCCGTGTCTGAATAATAGTAAAACATACTTTTAAAACCCTGGCCCCTAAATACAAAGTATTCAGAGTTGAGTCTTTGTTTCTTTTTCTTTTCCATGCACGCATTCAACATCAGCTCTACAGCAGTGACTTCCAAAACCCAAGTCCCTCTGCTACCTAAGTACCCTGTATAACAGCAATGCCTACCTGCTAAACTATCCTTCCTGCCCCCTCACTCCCATACCCTGCCTCTCACTCTCCTACCCTGCTTCTCACTCCCCTACCCTGCGCCTCACTCCTTTACCTACCATAGTTTTTTTCCTGACACATATAAGCAGCACAGGAAATTCTTGTTCCTGAGTAGTGTGTGTACTTCACAGCTCTGAGCTCAAGTTCAGCTCTGCCATTCATTCCTGTCCCAGATCTGCCCTTTGTACTTATGACTTATCCTAATTAGATTTTCGGGACATTTGGAGAGGAAAAAAATACTGTCTGGGTAAACAAATACTTTTTGAATTGTACATTTTTTTCATGATTGAACTGGCATGTTTTGTACTTGGGTCATAGGTGAAGAAATTTCCATTTATCTCTTTAGATGGCTATCAGATCAGACTGGTGATACTCTTTGTCATTTCTCATTTTTCCTGCAGCCATGGTGGTAGGGAGTCCCCCAAAATCTCCACTGTTTTAGACAAGGCTTATCCAGGTGTAGAAGAATCAGATTGCCCATCGTTATCAGGCCACATCCATATCTGAGAGCAGTACAGGGATTGTAGGAAAATTTGACCCTTTGTGGATGCTGTCCTAGCATTTGGAATAGAGGTAGGCAGTTATCTTCAGATCCCCAAAATAAACTGTGAAAAGGAGGTCCAAGGGCACCAGATTTGATTCAGCTTTAGATTGCTATCATCACTGTGTACTCGGGCCCAGGAAGCCCATGACAGCCACAGTTTATTACTGCTCAGAAAATTTCTTCTGTCAGCATATCTAGCTGGCTGATGATGGAAAAAATAGTCTCTGAAGAAGTCAGCTTGTATTCATTATATTTTGAAAAAAATCTCTTTTCTGTCTTACTTTCTTTTTCCATAGATATTTGCTTTGTTAAATGAACAGTTCTTACCACCATATCAGTGTTCCATGTGTGGGACAGGAAGATAGAGACTTCATTGTTAGAGGAGCAAGTTGTGAGGATCTGTGATGTGTCGTGTGTGTGTGTGTGTGTGTGTGTGTGTGTGTGTGTGGTGATGCTAATAACCACAGACTTTGTAGAGATCAAACAGTGATGCCGATAGATTTAGCCTTTATTAGTTATATGGTTTTGAGTGAAGGATGGTTTTCACTTTATCTGTGTGAGACAGGAAGCCATGTAAGGATTTTTGAGCACAGGAAGGCTGTCCTGGTCTGCTCTCTGTGGTGATAAAACACTCTGGCCCCAAGCAACTTGGAAGGAAGGGGTTTGGTTTATACTTCCAGGTCACAGTCTGTCATTGAGGGAAGGCAGAGCAGGAAATCAAGCAGAGACGAAAGCAGAAACCATGGAAGGATGCTGTACTAGCCTCCTCTTCAGCTCACTTTGATTGCTTTCTTATTCACTAGTCCAGTCTAGTGACGACGCAGCTGGATCCTCCAACATCAGTTGAGACAGTGTCTCAAAGGCACAGCCACTGGTCAGTCAGACCTGTGAATTGAGGTTCCCTCTTCTCATGTGCCTCTAGGCATAGAGGACGAAGGCCATGCTGTAACTTACATGTTCCCAAGGCCACCCTGGCTTCACAGCTGGGATTACAGCAGTAATGATCAATGTTGTGAGAAGTGGGAAGGACGCCCTGAAGGAAGAACCAGTAGCAGCGCAGGGTGGATACAGCATGTATATAGTGTACCTCAGTGTTGAGGGGAAGAGAGGGTCAAGGATGATGTCCAACCAGAGACATAGTGTTGCCATCACTTAAGATGGGGAGCACTGTGGGAGGAGAGTATGGGGTGTGGTGTGCGTGTGTGTGTGTGTGCGTGCACATGTGTGTGTGCACATGTGTGTGTGTGTGTGTGTGCGTGCACGTGTGTGTGTGCATGCACATGTGTGTGCGTGCACGTGTGTGTGTGTGTGTGTGTGCATGCACATGTGTGTGTGTGCGCATATGTGTGTGAGTGTGCGGGCATGTGAAGGACAGGAAGATCGAGACTTCATTGTTAGAGGAGCAAGTTATAAGGATCTGTGGGGTGTCGTGTATGTGTGTATTGTGTGTTCGAGTATGTGTAGATGTGCATATGTGTATGTGTATCATATATGTACGTCATATGTGTGTATGTCTCTTTGTGTATGTTATGTGTATTTGTGTGTATGTGTGTGCATGTGTCTTGTGTGTGTATATCGTGTGTGTGTTGTGTGTGTTTGTGTGTATATGTGTATATGCCTGTGTGTGCTTGTGTGTATGTGTGTATTTGTGTGTGTGTGTGTGTGTGTGTGTGTATGTGTTGTTTTGTGAACATGGGTACAATTTGCTGGTTACAAGGTCAAGGGACAAGGAACACAGGCTTTACCATCCTTGCATCTGCATGGTAGAACTCTAAGGTGTTAGATTTCACAGGCTTTTAAAAGCCTGTGCCTCTGGAGTTCAGTGCATCCATCCCCTTGGAGAACTACTAGCTCTGCTTCTGTTGGAAAGCAGAGTCCTTGGGAGAGCATCCCTGTAGTTCCTAGGAAGAATACCTGCTGGACCAGAGCTTCCTTCAGCCAGCAATACCGAGCCAGGGATCTCTCCTTCCAGGGCCACTTCCCGGTCTTCTCAGGAGCCTTCCACCCGGGGTCTCTCTGTTTCCCTTCACTAAGGACGGCCACGCCAGAGTCCCAGCTTCTCTCCTTTCTTACCTGTCTCCCTCTCTTGTTCACTGAGCAGCATAGCATGTTCCAATGATAGTGGAAAATCTGCAGATGGCGCATTTGCTGCCTTTCTGTCTTTTCTACTTAATTTGATGGTGAAATCTTGGTCTTTCCTGAGTTGCTCTGTTGCGTATTTGCATATGTAAAATAAGAATTTGTCCACACTTGCCATATTAAGCAAACATCATTCTGGTATTTTATTAAAGAGCTGGGCAGGGTGTTAAGTTCTAAGTGGCCACAGTGGGGTGTTGAGAGCAGAGTAAAGGACTAGTGTCTCCTGCTGCTTTCCTGGTTTTTCCAGCTCCCCCACTGCTTGCCTGTGATCACCAGCCCTGTAGCTTTGAGCTCCCTGAGATGTATGAAGTTTCTGGTGCAGGGAGTTGGGGACCCCCTTAGCGGGGAAGGAATGCTATTTTTAAACTTAACAGCTCTCGGTAGGCAGTGAGGCTACTCTGGGTGGCATCTGGGAATCTGGATTTTAGAAAGGGAATCTTGGTGTCTGTAGGAGATAGAACAGGACAAGAGGATCAGATGGGTTTACCGAGGCTACAGTTATGTATTCCAGTGCAGTTGAGGGCCTGAACCGAAGCAAGCAGAACCAGAGGAAGGAGCATGAAAGGATGATTGATGGCTGAACAGCCACAGTGGGTGCAGGAAGGATGGATGGTCACAGGGTACTAGAACACCGAGAAGGGAGCAGGAAGAGGAAAGCAATGTGTTAATTTAATTACATATGATTCCCGTTGGGGGTGCGGGGGGGGGGACTGAAAATCAGGTTACTGGAATTGGCACCCAGTGCCACTGGGAAGGCAAGTAGAGAAAGAAGGCACACTGGTCAGGATTATGAAACTAGAGTTAATCTGTAAAAACCATGGTGACCAAAGAGGTAAAGTAGGCTGCAGGTTACAGCCAACCCCAGCGAGAGCATCACACTGCCTCTCCTGAATTATCTTCAGAAATGTTTTTGCCAGGGCGTGTTTTGTGCTGGGAGAAGTTAGTTCTGTCTCTGAGCATGGTTGGAATTATTTTTCAGTAGGACAACGATAGCTCAGCGGCTGCTCATGAGATAACCAGTATCAGTGGTAGAGACATGAGCATCACTTGGAATCACAGCTCCTCTCCACAGTCTTTTGAAATCAGATTCACAGCAGAGACTGTGTTACTGCAAACTGCTTCATGGCTGCTAACTAAACTTTCAGATGCCGATAGATTACTTAAGGCAGCTATAGAGACACAGAAGGTGGAATGAAAGAGCCATGTGCTGTGACCTTATGCAGGACTATGTTTATTCATCATGAGGAGGAAGTTTTGTGAGTCATTTGTACAGAAGGTGGAATATGGCCTCTTATACAGGTGGAAGTGACTTCTACATGATAGTCCCTCCCTTCTGGAACTGCTTGGGTTGGCTGGGACAGAAACTGGGACCTGTAGTCTTTTTTAATTAGGAAACTATTGGTTTGAGTCTGAGAAGCCTGGAAAAGCACAGGCAGTCGGTGTTTTGCTGCAGAGATGGGTAGATGCAGGCATATAAGTTTGGTGCTGTGCTCTGTGGTGTACTTGGTTCTTAGTTTCCTTTCAGATCTGTTCAATTTACAGAGCCAAATTATGTAAGCCAAATTCAATGGTTTGAATTGTGTAGGATTTTAAATCTCTTCTCAGTATAACCTCCTATTTAAGTAAATCTGAGTTTTAATAATAAGGATTGTTGTTAGAAATGCTCATTATGCAGGTATCTTTTAAAAAGACATGCGAAGATGAAGTGCTCAGTTTCCTCTGCAGGTATTTAGTTAGGTAGCGGCTCAATCATTTAGCTGCTACACTAGCAATTAAGGAGGATGACAAGCTGAGATGGACTCCATAACTGCTTCCTGCTGTTCTTATAAAGGCAGTGGCTTGTATTCCTTCCTCGGAATTGAAAGTTGCAACTTTCTTTCTGAAAAGTAGCTGAATAACATTTATAAAGCCAAGCAACCAAGGTCCAAATTGATCAACTAGCTCATCTCTTCTTACAAAATTGGAGCTCCATTCTGTGGAGAGCTGGGAGACAGTCTCCTGCCTTTAGTGGGGTGCTCCAGCTGGCTCACCCAGCTACATAAGATGGGAATCAGTCACTGGACTGCATTTCTGACTCTTTGCTTTACAGATCAATTACCAAGAATCTCTCATCTACAGGCTGTGCTGAAAGGGATTGCTTATGGAAATAGATTTAGTGTGCAATTTTATATATTCATTTAGCATTAATTCATTATTTTCTTTGGCCAAACCAGAAAAAAAATGATTAATAAGATTTTTTAAGTATAAAATTTGTTATTGTATACATTGTGAAAATAATACATGTGATTTTTTTTTCCTAAAGAAAATGATCTTGTACTGCTGTGTCTTGTTTATTTCTTGATATTTGCATAACTACTTTTCTCTTTACTTTGGCTGTGATTTCCTGAAAAATCGGAGTTCCTCTCTTTTTATTTTTTTTAATTTAATTTTGTATAATAATTTCCACCATAGGATTAGGCCTAAAATATACTATTTCACAGTGAATTCGCTTGGGCTGAAACTCAAGTGCAGTGGAAAATTCACATTTCATAGCTTCACAGTTTTATTTAGATTTAGGGGGAGCTTGGCATTTAATCACCTTATGTTCATATCCACGTTTTTCATGACCATTTCTGTAGATCAGGTATGCTAGGGTTATCCTGCGATGTAATCTGAGTAGCAGCTCTGGTCCACTGAACTCAGCTGGTCCATTAGGAAGAGCGACTGGATAACTGATTCTAAAGAACAGTTGGCTGGTAAAGGATTGTGTCTTTTTGGCTTTGCCAACATGGTGTTTTTTGCATTCTTTCATTCATGACCTAATGAGGATTGACAGGTTTTTTTTTCCTCTTATTTTCTACATTTGGTAGGTAAGTTTGAGTAACCGGTGCTAAGGAGTAATTTGTTGTTTGTTTTTTAAAGGTCTCACCAGAAAGCGGAAGACTCGGAAGAAAGCAGTGATGAAATTCTTGCTCGGCTAACATCTGCGGTAAGACAGTTACCCTACTTGAGGGGAGAAATAATGAGAGCAGGTCAGAGGAGGGAGGCAGTTTGGGTACAGCTGCTTACTGATGTGAAAGGCCCATTGCACGGTACCGGCTTAGGGGCTTGACTAAACCCTGCTGTAGCCTCTGAGTGACGTCACAGACCCTTCTGCAGAAGGTATGTGCAGCCTTCATGCTAAGCCAATATAGATCTCAGGCTTTGAAATCCAATGTGACTTAACCTGCTAAACAAATACTCTGTTGGTTTAGTCAGAAAAAAAAGAGTCATGTCAGGCAACAAAAGGTGATGACATGGTTTTTTAAAATGGCATTACAACAGTGTCATTATATTCTATAAGGCCATTGAAAAGAATGGTTAGTGGCTTTGCTTGCTGAAGGGCAATTCATGGCTTTGTGGTGAAATCTGGATGTCGATGCTAGATTTAATTAATTAATAGTTAGTTTATTTATTGATTGATTTGAGACAGGGTCTCATTGTTTATCTCTGGCTGGCCCAAAGCTCACTGTGTAGACTAGGTGGCCTTGAACTCTCAGTTCTGCTTCCAGAGTAAAGAGATTAGAGGTACAGGTCACCGTGCTTGGCCCTGTGAGTTCTAATCCTGAAGCTCGTTTTTGACAGGCTCTACAAGTCCCCGGCATTTAAATCTTTAAACATTTAGCTTGGCAGTTTCTGAGGAGCTTTTCTAGCTTCCCTTGAGATTCTTTGTGCTGCATTACTACCATGCCTAGTTTGCTTCTCTTGCTCCAGTCAGCATCATGACCACAGGCAAATTGTGGAGGAAAGGGTCTATGAGTTTATTTTTTGCTTACACTTTATAGTTCCTCATCAGGGAAGCCAGGCAGGAACTCAAGGTGGGAACCTGGTAGTAGGAACTAAAGCAGAGAGCAGAGAGGAACACTGACTTGCTCCACCTGGCTCAGACTCAAACAAATTTCTTATATAGCCAGACTCTACCCAGGGCTGGCACTACTCAAAGTGGGTGAGGTCTTTCTACATAAATTCACAATCAAGAAAATGTCCACAGGCATGCTACAGACAATTCTTTTGAAGGCAATTCCCCAGTTGAGGTTCTTGCTTTCCAAGTGTGTCAAGTTGATAACCAAGATTAGCCCTGACACCCCTTAATAAAATACTAATTGCAGAAAATTATGCTTGATTGGGTTGTATGTGAATGGAACTGTCTGCATAGTGTGTGACACACCAGGTCTCCACCTGGACACAGCTTGGAGGATGAGTGTTCTTTACTACTCTGGAATAAATTTAGAAAACTAATTTTGGACTTAATATGGTAAGCTTTGATACATAAAAGGGAATCTTGACAGTGTGTTAGGAAAATACTTAACAACACACTTCTAAGTTAAAATATGGAACAAAAGGGAGTGCCTGTTTTATACAAAATAATAATTACCATCTAAAAACCAACTCTAAGTCTGATGCTGTGTTAAATATACCATCCATGCATATGTGTACATATTCTGCTAAGATGCTCAACAACACTGTGAAGTAGTTGGCACAATTTCTCTTTTATAAGTAGGAAAGCTAGTAGAGGTTAGTTAACTCCACTGAGCTAAAAAGAAACAGAAATAGAATTTCTCTTTTCAGTTCCCTAGGAGAAAAGAGGTCGTTTTTAACTATCTACTTAATTATTGTAGGGTATCAATTTCTCAACAGCTTCTTTTTCTGTTTAGTGTCTATAGTGTTGAATAAGAATGGCCCCCATAGGCCCATACATTTTAATGCTTATTTATCAAGGAGTGGCACTACTTGGGAGGGATTAGGAGATATGACCTTGTTGGAGGAAGTATGTCACTGAGGGTGAACTTTGAAGTTTGAGAAGCCCAAGCCAGACCCAGTCTCTCCCTCTTTTTGCTGCCTATGGGTCCAGATGTAGAACTCTCAGCTCTTTCAGCACCATGTCTGCTTGTATGTCACCATGCTCCCTGCCATGATGAGAGTGAACTGTGAGCTAGCCTCAATTAAATGCTTTCCTTTATAAGAGTTGCCATGGTCATGGTGTCTCTTCACAGCAGTAAAACACTAAGTAAGACAGTGTCCGAGGCTGTGGTGAAGCTCATTTCCCATTGGCTACGATCTGTCTTCCCAGGCTTTCTTTCTGTCCTTATAAAAAGTCTTGTTCTCAGGCTTCCTCCATTTGAGATCCTACTTTATGGATAAAGTGATCCAAATTTAGCACTGTGGACTAGGTCCTGGTTTCTCGTGGGTCTCTGTCTGATTTCTCTTCTATCTCTTCTTTTTCACACAGTTCTCTTGGGTAATACTTGTTAGAGAGCCAGCAGGAGTCAGGTCCTAATGAGAACCATTGTCATATCTGGCAAAGTAAAACTTGACATCCCATGAAAGTCCAAAGCTGCTTCTTGTTCCCATATTTTCCCTATGCTTGTGTACAGAGCCTCTCTCCTTTGCCATCTTTTATGGGACTCTTTATTCCCTTGGTTGGTATATTATTTAGTTATTTAGTTGGTATGTGTATGTATATACACACATATATATATATGTGTATATATATATATGTGCACATATATATATATATGCTTTTCTTTAATCTCCCTTTGATAACCCAACTATTTGAATTTGAAATGTTGGCAAGATCTCCTTTCTCAGTGGTATCTGAGCAGAGTGGTGATGTGTGACTTTTGCTGTTGTCATAATTATTGCTTGTTTTTGTTTGTTTGGTGACATCCCCAGTCCAACACTTTTTGTTGTTGTTGTTTTGCTTGTTTGTTTGTTTGTGGGAAAGTTCACGTTGGTGCTGTTTCATGAAGCAGCTGTAGTACAGGGTTTGGATTAGCTGAGTCTTTAAGGAGTAGCATAGTAGAGGTCTATTCAGCATATAAGCCAAACCAGCCATGCTTAGAAGTGATCTTCACCAGGAGGTAGGGCGAGTGTGGGAATCTGAACTATTGAGTTCATGATGAACATCATGTGATCATTTTTAAACGTGTTGAGCAATGATTTTAAAATGTAAACACTTCATTTCTACTCACCCCCTTCCTTTCTGAGGAATGTAGTTTATCTCCTCCCCTCCCCCATTTATCTCACCAGCCTGAGTAGGCTTGTCTATTTAGAGAATTAAAGTAAGTCCCCTCCACACCGCTGAATGATTAAGCTTCTGTCTGGCTGACTCAGAATCATACACATGGAGTTATCTTATACTTCTTATCTGTGGAAAATATAAAATTCCTATTTGGAATCCTCGGCCTGCCTCGTGATCTTTCAGTGGTACTAGAGACAGTGTGTAATTTGGAGAAGGGCCAGATAGATTGAGCTCTGAGAGCAGGCATCAAGTAAGACCCACAGTGTCTGGTCTGGGTTCAAGTAATAATAACAGCACCAGTGGAGCTGGGGCACAGCTCAGGGGTAGAGAGCTGAGTGCAGCTCAGGGGTGGAGACTGGGTCACATTTCTGGTGGTGTTTGTGTTTTCTAAAGAGCCACAGGGCTTGTCCCCTCTGTGTGTCAGTACCACCTTCATCCTGCTTGAATATACAGAGGCCACTGGGCTGTGGACTGAAGACCTCTGGACTCACTTGGAGAGATGGGTATGGTTTCTTCAGTTTCTGTTAGGTGGCTTTTTTCAGTGACACCTCACAAGCATAGAAGTTTGAGGCCAGGCTCAAATACATAGTGACTTTGAGGCAAGTCTAGGCTGTACAAAATTATCTCAAAAAGCAATTTAAAAGAAAAAAAGAGTAGTGGTACACACACACACACACACACACACACACACACACAAATGTATGCGTACATATACATACACACATATTTGTAATCTTTAATCATATGAGATGTGATTAAAGCTTAGTAATGAATAAGTCCCTTGGGAATAGAGGAGGGAGGCCATGTGTGTGTTTACACATGTGTGTACTATAGCAGTGTGTGTGTGTGTGTGTGTGTGTGTGTCTGTGTATGAAGGAGGGTCCACTGTTTGATAAGAGTGTACATAGAAAATGCAGACTTTATTCATCCACAAGGAAGAGAAATATATCGTTGAGCTCTGGGTCTGGACAATGGCCACCAAGGGTTTTCTAAGTGTGCTTCCTGTTCTGTACTCTCTGGAGATGTCTGGGAAACTGTAAAATGTGTTCCAAATATGTTTTATAGTGGGCTACTTCTCTTTACATTGGTTTAAATAGAACTTTTTATAGTTACATACATGAAATGAGGTTTTTGCATACTTAGGTCAGAGCCACACCATCGTATAATATGGCCATATATGTAGGAGGGCCAGGAGACATGAAAAAGTTAGAATTATTTGTGTTCTTTTGGTGATGATAGACTAAGGTAAATTTTAAATCTGTTTTTGTCTTCTTATATTGGTGGCAGATTAGGAGAGAATGATCTTATATGTATTTTTAGTAGAAATAATGTACATTTGTTTTGTGTGTATGAATGCCAAAATGAATGTAAATCTGATAGTTACCATACCATGGCTTCTCTGTCCTTTTCAGTTTTGTTTCATTCATTATCTGATACCTGGATTATTTCAATTGACCATGAAGGCTTCATAATTAAAATAAAATTTCTTATAAAATTAAAAGGTGCTCAAAATTAACACTGAATATTTATAATTTACTCTTTCTTTGTATGTGTGCACACATGCATATTCCTCAGTTAAGAAGCCAACCTCTTTAATGTTCAGTCTGTGCTATATTGGCATTCATTGTTATTGTGGGGTTTTGTATCTGTTTTGAGACAGAATCTAGTTTGGCCCAGGCAGTCCTTGAACTCACTATTTGGCTGACATGGACCCTGAGCTCCCAATCTTCCTGCCTCCACCTCCCAAGTGCTAGAATTACAGATGTGCATCAGTATACCCAGCTGTGATCTGTGCTTATTGCTCAATGTTTCTGTGACTAAAAGCATTACCTGCATCACTTACAGTGATTCTGAGATTTCATAGCCCACACATTTATCATTTTCCTCTCTATTGAACATTGTGGTTATTTTCAGTCTTGAGCTATTACAAACCACACTAAGAGGAATCTTTATTTGGAAGCATCTTTTTTTTCCCCCCTGCTGATACTTGAGGCTTGATCCCAGGGCCTTGGCCATGCCACGCTCTGGCACTGAGTCACAACTCTAGCATGGTAGGAGAAGTTTTTTTAAGAACTTGTTTTCTAATGGTAGTCTATTTGTTTGTTGTTGATTTATGAAAACCCAAATGGGGAACAGGTAAGAGATAAGAACAAGGCACCAGTGTGCTCTTTGCTCATACAGGATGCAGCTATTGCTTTCTGTGTGCTGTTGCAGGGCATGATATCATTGCACTGCAGAGAAGAGCCTGTGAGATAGACACTTATTGATCATAGTCAATTACCAAGTCATAGGAAGCGGGGAATGGTGGTATTCACTTAGAGTCCTGATGCTTGGAGGCTAAGGCAGGAGGATCCTGAGTTTGAAGCCAACTATGCTATACGTAGTTATATAGTTACATAAGTAAATAAGGATTTAAAATAAAATATGAGGCTACAGTGGTCAGCTTTTCTCATTATTAACACTTAGAGCACCATTTTCTGAATAGCCTAATAGGGTTTGAGGCTCCATTATGGAATTCTTACAGTTTGACAGAATGAGGCCTCTGGGGGGCATTTTAAATAGCACTTTAACTTTTAACCTAGTAAAAATATTGGTAAATGTGACTGTATGGTTTGGAAGTTAGTTCGATGACTCTTCAAGTTTCCTGAGACCAAATAGCTTAGGTCATGTGTTACAGATTCTCATACCAGTAAGCAGTCAGTGGTGAATGCAGAGCACTGTGGAGGTCACTGGGAAAACCCAAGGTAGTCAATCAGGGCTTTTAAATGGTCCCATGGGGGGAGGGGCATCAGGTGGGTATTAGATATGAGGGACAGGGGGGAGTGACGGAGAGAACCACATCCTTTTTAGAAATAACAGCAAGAGCATAGGACCCCAGTGGTATTTGTTATGTTAACGAACAAGCAGGGTGTGTGGCCCTGGAAAGAATCTTCTGGTTAAGGTGGGCACAGAGAGTGACAGATGTCTGGGATTGCAGGGGGAGGGGTTGAGAGTCTACTTAGGCAAAAATAGCCACTGAATCTCCTGAGAGGATTGCAATGTGTGTAAGAAGCTTTACCTGTTGGATGGATTAGAAAAGGAGAGAGAATAGGGCTCTTAAGTTCACCCAGGAGACTTCATAGAGAATCAGGCTCTTAGGTTCACCCAGGAGATCCCATAGCCATCTTGCTTTCATTAAACTCATTTCAAGTCAATGGAACCAATCTGAACTGTGTCCCCACATGGCCAATACTGCAGGTGTCTTAGTAATTAGAGTAAGTCCATGCTTCTGTGTAGTGGAACTACTGGTTTCTTGAAAATGTCATGTTCGGTTTCTTCAAGGAAAAACATAAAGAAACCCTTAGAAATAATCTTCTCTTTTTACATATTGTGCAGGGTAGTTTGTCAACTTGACACACGATAGAGACATCTGAAAAGAGAGAACGTGAATTGAAAAAAGTCCATGATAAGATCCAGATGTAGGATGTTTTTAAAATTAGAGATTGATAGGGAAGTCCCAGCCCATGTGGATGGGTTCATTCCTAGGCTGGTTGGTGGTCCTTGTCCTGTAGGAAAGGAGACTGAGCAAGCCATGAGGAGAAGCAGGCCAGTAAGCAGCACCCCTCCATGGCCTCTGCATCAGCTCCTGCCTCCAGGTTCCTGGCCTGACATCCTCCAGTGATGGTGTAAACCACATAAGCCCTCTCCTCCCCAGCTTGCTCGTGGCCCCAGTGTTTCATCACAGCAATGGTCTTCCTAACCAGGACAGGTAGGGTCAGTGTCTTCACATGTCTATTTGCGTCTAGTACCAGGGCTTTAGTCTTTCGTGTAGTATGTAGCATCTCCTTGCCCCGGTCCAAGACTGTGGTGACATACTCATCTGTTTTTTTACAGTTCTTTATGCACTCCTCCCTTCTGCTCCCCATTGCGCTGTCTTTAAATGAAGCTTGGAGAGGCCTTGGGGTCAGATGCCAGGTTATCACTACCTTTCTTTTCTGCCACAGTTAAGATCTGGCTTTAGTTCTCTGTTAGAGCCATGGAAGTGCTTCGATTAACACAGGGTCACCTGTGGCTTCTTTGGATACTCCTGCTCTGTGGAACTTTACATTTTTAATTTGTCCCCTTTACCATAATTCCTCTTCTTTCTGGATCTGTAGGACCTAACCCTCAGACGCTTGCTCCTAGTTCCCTTCCATCGGAATCATCCCACTTTCTTTGAAGACTCATTCTCTAAATGACTTAATAGCCAGCCCTCTTGGTGCACCTTAGAAACATGGAGGCAAATGTTGCGTGCTGAGCTTCACAGATGTCTTCTGTCCCAGCACAAAACCACCCTTCTCTCTTCTGTTGTAGCCCACCATGTCCCCTTTGCTAGATGTTTTGATATGTCCAAGCGAGCAGTCCCTTTGTCCATTAAACTCTGGGGAAGTCAGTCCTCGATGTGATTGACACTGCAGGAATTTAAGGGTTGCTGTCCCTGCAGCATCCCCATAATTCCAATGAAATAAATATCCTTTGTTGCTCCCTGCAAGTAATCAAGCCCTCTCATGGCCCTAGAGGAGCTGGAGGGCTGAAGCTTGACGAGTGGGTTTGGGCGATGCTTGTAACGCCTGCCCTTAGCCCGGCTGAGACACTCAACCACAGGGTACATCTCATCTGATAACTGTAACATGAATATGAAAATATGCCTAAGACTGTCCCAGATCAACTAGAAAACATGGAAATTTCAGTAGATCTTATGTCAGTCATGGAGAAATTAAAATATCACTCTAATTTGATTTAGACCAAATTTAATGAATAAAATTACTATTTTAATTATTTCCTGGTGAGTAGGTCTTAAACATATTAACACCTAATTTTATTTAATGAAACTATGACTGGAGAGTCAGCATAAATACATGTGAGGTCTGAGACTCAGAAAAATTAGCAGAAGAAAGATTAAAAACTATAGGGGCTGAGGGATGGAGAGATGGCTCAGCATTAAGAGCACTGGTCGCTTTTTTAGAGGACCTGAGTTTGATTCTCTGTACCCATGTGACTGTCTGTATTTCCAGTGCTGAGGAATCTGATACCCGCTTCTGGCTTCTGAGGATACCAGGCACATACATGGTACATAGCCATATATGCAGGCAAATGTATATGCATAAAAATAAATAAACAAAAAATTTAAAATATTTTAATAAAAAATGAAGATGTTGAGTTGTAGTTCAATAGTAGAATATATGTTTAATATGACTGAGGCCTTAAGATTGCCCCCACTTACCCCCTACCCCCAACTGAAGGAGGAGAGGAAGAGAGAGGGGAAGGGAGTAGGGGAAGGAAGGAATGAGTGATGAACCTTTAGAAACCTTTAGAAAAACAATTTTTAGGACCTCCTAACAAAACTTCTCATTAACACAAAAGAATCCCATGGAAATTATGTTACCAGCATATTTTGGCTAATCTATTAAAGTGTCTGGAGAGTTGATGGTGTGAGCCTGGGAGAGTGGAGCCTAAAAATGAGGGGGCTTAAGTCTCAATGCAATAGCCAACTTTATTCAGAGCATCAGACAGTTTATAGTCTGTAGGGATCTGAGGGTTAAGCAAGGCCAAATAAACAGAATTCACATGAGTTTAGGCTATTTACAGTCACACAGGCAACTCACGCTTGGAAATATTTTTCAATAACCAAAGTAAGCAACAATGTATAATCTGAAGCAAACACGCTCCTATTTACTATATCTGGGAGGAACACAAAATCCATGTCATGGAGAAACAGAGATTACAGGGCCCTTGTCTTGTTTACTTAGAGTTTTCCCACAAGCTCTGAGACATCTTACAGGGCTTCATTCATGGACAGTGTTCCAACAGGTATGAATGACAAAACCATGAAATAGGGATAACACAGTATTCTAAGTCATCTTCATACAAGTCACAGAGTGTTTCAAGAGTTTATCTGTACTGCTACCATATCTCAAGCAATATGAAGATAAAATAAGTCAGTGGGATTTGGAACAGTGCCTTGGTTCATAACAGGTACAACAGAAGTGTGCTATTTGTTGCTTAGTTATTTAAAAAAAATATGTAAGAGTACACTGTCACTGTCTTCAGACACACCAAAAGAGGGCATCGGATCCCATTACAGATGGTTGTGAGCCACCATGAAGTTGCTGGAAATTGAACTCAGGACCTCTGGAAGAGCAGTCACTGCTCTTAACTGTTGAGGCATCTCTCCAGCCCCTTGTTGCTTTATTATTTTACATTCTGTACTCTGTATAGGCACTCAAGCCTCTCAATATGGAACCAAACAGCCAATCTTCCAGCTGACAATTCTGTGATGCCCCCCCTCTCTCTGTCTCTCTGTCTCTCTGTCTGTCTCTCTGTCTCTGTCTCTGTCTCTGTCTCTGTCTCTCTCTCTCTCTCTCTCTCTCTCTCTCTCTCTCTCTCTCTCTCTCCTTTTTATTGATTCCTTGTGAGTTTTACATGATGGGCCCCAATCCCAATCATCTCCAAGTCTCCTCATATCTGCCCTTTACCCTTGCAGCCTCCCCCCAAAATAAAACACACCTACAAACATACAAACAGAAATAAAGCATAAAGAACATCTCATCATGGAAGCTGTTGTGTGTTACAGTATGTCCCAGAGTATAATCCCTTTCCCCACATGTCGTCACTCACAAATGCTCATAGCAATGAGTCATTGGTCTGGATCGAGATCTCTGGCTTCTGTGACACCAATATTGGATCCTCACTGGGACTCCTCAGGGTCATCCTGTTGCTGTATCCTGCAGCTTCAGCTCAGCAAGCAGGACTGGCCCTTTTATACTCACCAACAGTTCACAGAGATATAGATTTTGGGGTGGGCCAGCTGAGTTGGTCAGTGTGCCAGCTCTCCCTTATCTGCACCACTACCGTGAGCTCTCCAACACACCCAACGCCACCTTTGACAGGAGGCAGAGTCAACTCTCCTGTTTTCATCCTCTTGGGCCAGTCTCCCCTGACCCATGCCTCCAGAGCCAGCTCTGCTATGCTGCCCAGTCTAAGTGTGGAGCCTACTTTCTCAATTGCTGCAGCTTGTCATACACTGGGCTAGCTTTCACACCCTCACACCCTCAGGGCTGGCTCACTTGTTCCTTCCCCATAAGGGCCATCTACTGTGTTCCCCAGCAAGATGTGGGGTCTGCTCTCCTGTGCTACAACTAGTGAGGGGGCAGGGCTAGAACTCCTGCTCTCAGGCTCTTCCTACCTGCTTTCCCAACCACTGCAGGTGATGGGGGGTGGCTAAGGGGAGAGGGCATCACTCCCACACCCATGCCATGTAGATGAGTGGAGGAGGGGCCAGTCCTCCCATGCTCTTGCCCTTGGGGCTGGATCACATACACCTCACCTACACCCCTACCACTACTGGGCTGCCCGGGTGAGGTACAGGCCAGCTCTCTGGAGTGCCTGCCATAGGTGGTAGGAGGCCAGGAGGGGGGCAGTCCTTTCTTAAGATCCAGAATGTTGGCACTATCTAGGACATCACTTTTTATAGCTTACACCTGGCAGCCAGTGTCAAGTCACAGTGAGTGACTTTAGGATAAGCTGCTGGGACACTGGTGCTCTGGGCGGTTGCCTCATCTCTACCTTCCTACAGCTTCCAAAACTTTAACTTAAGCATAGATTACTACTACTAAACAACCCAACAGAAATACTGAAAAGGAAAGGCAGCTCTCAGGCGCAATCTGTAACAAGCAGATGCTCCTATCCTTCAGATGCAGGAATTGGGTTTAGGGTGTAATCTGTAAGGAAACAGATTCCCCTTTCCTGTAGATTCGGGAATTGGCTTCTGCCCACATCTCTGTGAGCTTGGCATGCTTTGAGGCTGCACTCTGAAGGCCTCAACGTTGCCCTGAGGAGCCCCTTGAGACTCTAAGTAGAGGAACTGGTTGAACCACACCTGGACTTCCAACTCACAGCAAGATCAGATTTCAGCAGTCAAATCCATGATGATTTACTGTGGCAGAAGTAGAAACTTATTCCATGTACCTGGTAGAGTGTGTGCCTGGCAGTCCCCCGGTTCATAATGTAACAGTTCCCTGGGACTGCCAGAGCTGCCAGGCCACGTGTAGTTAAGGTGATGGATACCTCTGAAGTTGCAAAGTGAATTTCTGTAACCGGTGCGTCCTCCGTGCCCATGTGAAAACTTTGGAGTTATTTTTGAGGTAACTCTGGGGATATAAACACCTGAAATGCTGCTCATTGCATCTTTCTAAGGCATCCCGGTGTTTTGTTTTGTATTGTTTTTGCTATGACAGTGGAGTTGGGCCAGGTGTGTGGGATTTACAGTGAGCAAAGCAGTGCTCACTAGCAAGAACGTCACAGTTGAGTGGGAAGGAGGGGCTTAAGCACTTCAGTTCAAAGATCCTAATTACAATGTAATGGTGTCACTTGTAGCTAACAGTCAAGTGACACTCTGAATCAAGCGCTGTTCCTGATGCTTCTTACACATCATCTCAGTCTCACAGCCATCCTGGTAAACAGATGGCTCTGGTGACTCTACCATCCTGAGTGCTACAATTGCTCTCAAGATGGCATACAGTAATCGGGGGTTTCCTACTTTTGCTGTAGACTTTTTTTTTGTTGTTGTTGTTTTTTGTTTGTTTGTTTTTGTTTTGTTTGTTTGTTCGAGACAGGGTTTCTCTGTGTATCCCTGGCTGTCCTGGAACTCACTCTGTAGACCAGGCTGGCCTCGAACTCAGAAATCTGCGTGCCTCTGCCTCCCAAGTGCTGGGATTAAAGGCGTGCGCCACCACCGCCCGGCTGCTACTGTAGACGTTTGCATTCCGAGTTCTGGCTCTTGCTCTTTGAGGAGGTCCGTGTGTGCTAATGAATTCTATCGATGGACTTTCTAGTTGGGAAGGGCCTTTGTTGGCCTGGTTTTATCTTAATGTGAGTTTTCCTGATGTAATATCCCTGCAAAGAGCTCATTCTTACAGGTGGTATCACTAGAGTGTCTGGGCCTCGACTGGTAGAACACTAGTCTGTTCTGTTTCTGCATAGAATATTACTATCTCCAAAAAATATAATAATCAAGAAAAGGTGTTTTCTACATAAGGACTGAGATATGATATGGAATAAAAGGCACACGAAAGTATGCGTTTGGGATGTTAAAAGAAAGAGGTTGTCGTCATTTACTTGCTTTGAGAATTCTTTAAAACATTTGTGGTTTTATTCTGATATTTGTACCCAAAAAGATGTATGCAATTTATCAACAAATGACTTCCAGCAGTTGCTTCTCCATGTGTGTTTCTTAGATTATCTGTTCATAACCGCCAGTTTTTCACCTTCAGGGTATCAGATGCCACTACCGAATGAAAAAATAAAAAATAAATAAATAAAAGGAAAGGAAAGGTAATAACTAGTCCTAGGGTTGGTGGAGGAGAATGATTATTATAGATACATAGGAGAGAATAATCAAACTCATCAGAGACATCTGAGAGTCCAGAGTGGACCTGACCAGACTGAGCCAGTCCCTATGGGAAGAGGAAGAAGGGAAGGGAAAGGAGAGAGAAGAGAGCCAGGTGCAGCCAGGAGATCAAAGGTACAAAAGGGGTGAGTAACCAAAATGTCTAGATTATATAGGGAAGAGCCTCTGGGTCAATGGCAGCCCAGCCCCTGGGCTTGAGAGAGAGGTGTACCAGTCGTACCCTGTAACAGGTAGGAACTGAGGAACACTGGGAAGCCAGGTCAGCTATGCACCTCAGCCATTTGCCCTGAGTTTGAAACTTAACAACTGCTCTTCTAGATAACATAAACACTCTCATGTGGGGAGATGCGGAAGGGAGTTATTCATGAAGCAACTCTTCTGGTTCTGCAGCCTTCCGGTTATCTTCCTGCATAAAAAGTCATCTACCGAACCTCATTGTGAACCATCTTTACCACAGACAGCTCTGGCTTTCTGAAAATTCACAGACTGAGTAAAACATGCCTTTTGCAACACACATCAATTGATCTAAACTTCACCCTTCACCTTTGATGACTGCGTTCTCCTATGTCTTCTCATGAGCAGCTACCTCTTCATTTGCATTTTAGTTAAAATGTATGTCTGGGAGCTGAACCTGGAGCCAGAGCCAGGATGATGAACCAAGGAGGCCATGACAGAAAGCTTACGGTCTGTAAAATGCTAGAGACTCCTAGTTATGGAAGGAGTTTCACAAATGGATGCAGAGTACAGCTGAAGCCAATGTAGGATGCTATTGGAGAACCACAGGACTTTATTCAGCTGGGAGAGACGGTTGGCCCATCTAACACGTGTAGAGATGTTATGCCTGTCAGATAAATAAGTGAGAGAGGAAAGAACAGTTCGTTCAGACAGCTGCAGCACTGCACTTTAGTGGATGGTTATTTGGTTTTCTTTAAACCTACATCTTACCTGTCTGCTCCTCTGGCCATATTCCTGAAAATCCTGACCTTTCTCAGTAATCCCGTTCTCATCATTAGTTCATACAGTGCTTGGAGACCACTAAAACTATCATCTTTATAGTCTGAACCGATGCCACAGTTGTAGCTGTACAGAAGTAGCTGGGAATGCTTTTGCTGCCCGTGTTCTTAACCTCTGAACCATACTTCACTCCTTACACTTTTATAGTGATTCAAAACTTAGGATATTTAGGAATAAAACTCAGGCCTTTTGATTTTTTTTACATTTTATTTTCACAGACTGTGAAAAAACATACACTCATATTTGACATACCTGTGTCTTAAAAACATTTCTATTATGATATTTTAAGTAAACTTAACTATTTCTAGGTTCACTAAAAACATTTACAAAACGTTTTACATTTTACCATTTCAGCTCTGCCCTCCCAGAATGACCTTCACTGACCTACCCAGCTTCACTCATTATTTGTAAGAGATGCTTCTGTCAGAAAGCTGGCCCACATTTTCTTAGTTAACCTCTCTCAAGTCTTTGTGTTTGTATTTGAGGCTTCCTGTTGGTCTCCTGTCTTGCAGTGATGCACAACAGCTTTGAGAGCATTTAGGATACTGGTGAAGTACCAGAGAGAAAATAGAGAAGACAGCGTTAGAGACAAGACTGGATCCACTTCCTGATGGCGGCCAGTGCTGTTGAGGATGGACCTGCTGTTTATAGAGTTGAAAGCCAGAGCATTTCAACATATTCCAGACTCTAGTTTCTGACAGTTAACCAGGAGAGAGGAAAATCTGCAGGCTATGCCTTCTCAGTCCTGAGTCTGCCTCTATTTAGATATTCATGAGAGCAACCAAGACCTCAGCTGCATGTGCTTAGAATGATATATAGTAGTTTTGTATATTGAATAAACTGTACTTTAAATTAAAGTTAAGCTATATACAAAGCATCCTTGCAGTTTTCTGTGTAATTGAGTCTGTCAGCCTGTGATATACCAAGTGAGTCCAATCATTTGATTGAATTATGGCATCACTTTTATCTGTAAGACACACTGAAGACCACACTCTTTTACAAATGAATTAAATTGGGGTAGAGCAAAATAAAAAGCAAAGATAGATTGCCAGATGAGACGAGTATAACACTGAAATCTGGAGTCCTGGAGAAAAGCAGTGTCTGGTTGAGGAAAGCAGGGGTTTTCATCCCTGAGCATAACATTGAATCACAGGAAAAGAGAGTATAGAGACTAAAGGGGACAACCCATTGTCCCCTAAGGGACCCTCTCAAATACTTTCCAGGCATTTGGGAGACTCAGCTGGGTGGTCCTTGCTGGTCTCCTGGGGAAGGTGTGGTCGAAACAATGCCTCTGCAAGCTTTCCTGGTTCTGGACTATATGGCATTTCTTCCTTGTTGCTAACCG
Source organism: Montemys delectorum (assembly GCA_019843815.1). NCBI lineage: Eukaryota > Metazoa > Chordata > Mammalia > Rodentia > Muridae > Montemys > Montemys delectorum. Next base: position 16,860 of record JADRCD010208280.1, on the reverse strand, counting down.
GTCCCTTAGTACTAGCAGCATGCCGTTGCTCATATTCCTTGAATATAAATCTAACAATTTGCAAAGGAGATTAAGTCCTTGCACTACATTATTACAATTCTAAACTGGGTAGAGTGGTGCACAGCTCTCCAAGGCAAAGGCTGGAGGATCTCTGAGTTCGAGGCCACCCTGGTACAGAGTTCAGGACAGCCAGAGCTACACAGACAAACCCTGTCTCAAAACAACAAAAAAGATTCTTGCTGGCATAGTTTGTGGGGTGAATGCTTTCTCTTTTAATGTTTCCTTTCCTCCTCGGGTGACTTTTTTTAACTCCCTAAGTCTCTCAAAGGATTTTTTTTTTTTAACCTTCCCACTGTCCTTCAGTGAAGGAGCATTCCTTACTTAGGTTAATGTCAGCAAGAGACAAATAGGTCCCCACCTCCATGGAGCATCCAGTTCAGAAGACAAGCAGCAGCCACACAACTCAAAATAATTAATGACACAACTGCCAGGTGTTCAGGAACAGACAAAGCCTGGGAAGGTGCTGTAGGACATGTAATGGGATCAGATCTAGTTTGTGTCTTGCTTGGGAAGCACTTTCCCTTTTGTGCTATGGAGAAAGAAGTGGGAAGGGAGGCAGGTTTTCCTCCTGGTAGAGCTGCGGAAGCTGTTCTACACTCTGCCATGTGTAGACACTGTAGACATTTGGAGAATGTAGTGGGCACAGTAACCTAATGTTCTTCATGTGGAAAGGGCTAGGCTCTTCCCAGATGGGCTATGCAATTCCCAGATGGGCCAGGCTCTTCCCAGATGAGCCAGGCTCTTCCCAGATGGGCTATGCAATTCCCAGGTGGGCCAGGCTCT